>BOPP01000048.1:2224257-2257967 GCA_017312745.1 Gryllus bimaculatus
TTTAGAGGGTTTTAATTGAAAATCAACAATTATTCTTCTTTTCTGTAAAAAATAGGAAATTTTCTGAAGTCAAGTGAGGAAAACAATTGAAGCCAAATTTCAGAAATATTGAAAAGGTCAACAGAGCTTCATGGTAATTGCACCCCCTCCAAATTAAACTAGCTAATTATTCGCAGATCCAACCACAACATTGACACAGCTTTTCTCTGGCGTGTTTATCAAAGCATTTAGCTCCAAAAGCTTCTAATCTGCCAAAGAGGACTTCACACATTCCGCTTTTCGGCGTAAAAAATGCGTGGCTCTCGTCGCCACGTACACTAATCTAACCATGTATCAAAAACAGCGCAATATACAAGTTAGACTTAAATCTTGACGTGACTGAGAGAAGTTACAGCTCGCGACTTGGACTTAAATATGGGGTTTTTTATGACCGAAAATTCAAGATCGTATTTTCTTAGTGTACGAAGTATTCCAATACTTGCGCATCCTTTATTAAAGTGCAGAGAGGAAAGGTTAAAAAATGTATACGAATTCCATAGTCCGAAAAAAAAGAAAAAACGCGTTTTCATTTAAGAATCTTTATAATATCTGATCATTACCAGCCTCTATTATACCAGTCCCTGTGGAAGACCACGACAAGATGGTCGATAACGTCGGCAACACCAGCCTTCGACGCGGCGTCACCCGGACCAGCCCAGAGCACTCGCTATATAAATAACCGAATAAGCGACCCGGCTGTTAGATATAAATATAAAAAAATCACAAATAAACTGCTCTTTCATCCCAAAAATTCTCCAGCAGTTTGTTCCGGGAGGAGGTATCAACAGAACAAATCCTGTGAAAAAGCTGCTCGAAGACGCCCACCACTGTCCGAGAAGCCGGTGGATTGACGCGTCACGCCTGTCGCTCAGTTTTCCCGTTGAGATCAGCACAGCCGCTGCCACGCGGGTGTCGTTTAGAGATCCCCTTGTCTTATGGCCACCGCGTCCTATCTAACGCCCTTGGTGGGGCAAGGGTTTAATTAAACCTCCCGTGCAAACTGCTATACAATTTCAAAGATTCGGCACTTCCTCCATGTTTAAAATTAGACGAAGATAAAGAAGGTCCGCCTTCGTAACGGAATCTTATACTTGTTGACGGTGAAGGAAAATGTCGATTTAAAGAGAAAGCTGTTGACAACTAAGATTCGAGAAAAATAGGCGTTTGAGGTTTTAGAAACCAGATTTATATTTACATTACTTTAATATTATTTGAATTATAAAATACATTTAAACAATATAGTTAATGTCTAATACAAGTTATCTTCAACGCCAAAGATGTCGCACGTGTGGTTCTGCACATGCACAATATTATCTTTCATTTCAGCAGCGGTTGAGAGCCCTTCTCTATTCGTCGGCGCCGCCTTCTTCAGTCATATGTTTTTGTAATACCCACGATTTGGAGTTGTATATTGTGGTAGTCGGAATCTTCACTCAGCGGAGACACCGCTGTTTAGTCGCGACAAGCTGTAAGATACCGCCTGTTCTGCCCGACCCATTTCTGGTTAGTTTGAAATATAAAAGCATCGTGAGCGTTAAAACGTGTATGTAGGGAACAAGAAGAGAAGGATAAGATCGTAACGCCGATCCGTGGGGTCATTTAAGCTGCTCCCGCAATTCAGCAGATATCGATCACGTGCTGTTTGCTGCCAATGAATGCCATAGCTTTTAGTCGAGAGATGCCTAGGCTTAAAGCGGAGGTTCAAGGTAGCCTAGCTTAAGCGCGGAGGATGCCTAGCTTAAAGCGGAGGATGCCTAGCATAGCGGTAAGGATTGCCTAGCTTCACCGACGAACTGTTTTGTGTAATACCAGAGCAGTGAGGAACCTGAATATAAAACGTGCCCGCCTTAAGGAGAAAGCAAGGCACGTGTGCCTTGTGCACGACTGTGCCCCGTAGGGCGCGGGTTTACCCCGCGCGCCCGGACGCGCGTTCCGCAACCGGTAGCCCGCGAGGCCGTGGGCAGCAACGCCGCCCCAGCAGCTCACGGCAGCCATGGACGCGCGACCTCGCGCCAGTTTTTCGTAAGAAGAAACTCCTGGAATAGGCCGCACGACTACTTTCACCGCAGGCCCGCGTGGCCGGCACGATCGCACTGCTGGTTGGTCGCTTGCTTCCTGAGCGCCGCGAAGAGTGGGGCGAAAATATTTTTTGTCAAACCAAATTTATCGTGATTCTAACTTACGTTCTTAAAAACGGTTAATTCAGTGTTCTAGCGTTATCTCCACCGTGGTTGGGAAAGATGCAAAATTAATGCAGACAAATTTAGTTATGTCATCAAAACTGTATCTTAGTTCGAGGTTTCAGGGCCGCTCCATGAAAAGGATAAATTTAAGTGTTACACGTTTCGTTGTTTTTTGGTGTTATGGAAGATGCTTGAATGTGGGCCATGTTTGTTTTTCTTCAAAACGACCAGTTTTTTTATTATTAGAGCACTTAGGGATATGGAAAATTATAGTGCCTTCGTGTTTTTTTGTGTACCGCGGCTTTTTTTTTTAAAAAGGATCAATATTGGAACAAAATTGGTCTTGTTTTTTTGAATATTATGTAATTTACTGATTCAACCGCCATGCAAATGAAAGTCTTCCCGGTGCTTGATGTTCATTTTTGAAGCGGCTCCTTAAAGCTGGACAATTTCTTTAGACTGCTTTTTTTAACCGAAAATGTAAAGGAAAAGAATAAATGTCCCCGTTTATTTCAGGACTCCGTCTCTTTTGATGTGAATGATGCAAAACTTGCAGCCGCAAAACTATTTTTTTTTCTTCAATTCCAATTCGCATAATTAAGCTTCACACTAAAAGAAATAATACTAGCACAATTTCGATTCAAATCTTTTCTTATATTTTCTCCCATTATTGTGTTTAGAGGTCCTTCACGCATAGGTAATTTCTAAAAAATCGACGCACGTCATAAGTTTACGATTTCCTTTCAATATTTCCCTCCAACCGCCACCTGACAGTGAAGGATCCGGTTCTAATGCGTCCGTTAAAAAAAAACCTAACTTTACTGAAACACACAATTTGATTCCTGATATGATAATGGTGACGGAAATATGATATACTTGCCTGAATTGTCTGAATAAAATAAACGCAATCAAAAAATTGTACATCCACCCGTGAATCCACATAGCGCTGTGCTGTTAGAGAAGTTAACAAGCGGAGAGATGACTCAGCACAACTTTTGTTGTCTCTGCCTCGGGCAGGTGGGTTACGTCGCCACGCCGGCGATTTTTTGGCACATTGCCCTATAAGCTTACCCTTTGCAGACATGACTTCGCCTGGAAACAACCCAAAATAATCAAAGAATCATAGTAGATTATAATATAGTTTCCGTCCGTTTCTTTCGCACTACCGACCATTGTACGCCATTCGTTCACCGCCGGATTGCGCAAGTGCCACCTTCTCGACCCGACCCAGGTACGTGCCTCTACCGGCGGTACCGGCGGAGCTGGTAGGAAGCAGGCCGTTCGTTCGTCGTGCACCATCCGCCCCCTTTTAACTATTTCCCCTCCCCCCCTCCCAGAAGCTGTTCAGCACGCGCGACCCACGGGCGAGGTGGGAAGCGGGCCGTTTCGCAAAAGTAGCCAATAGTGTGGAAGACGAGGAATTTTGAACCTCCTTGGCTCTGGGCAGGGCTTACCGAGCAGTTTTCGCTTTGCATTGCCGAAAAAAAAAAGAATTACGGTTAATTAAAATTTGGTAATTAAAGTTAAAGAAAATCCGACACAAATAAAAAAATAATCTGTTGTAACTCTGTTTTTTTTTTAAACAATAATTAACATAACCAGTAGAATTTCTGTTGGTAACTTTATGTTTTTTTATTAGCTGCGAAGTTTTAACATGAAGACACTAAACATTGGACATTTATTTCTCTTCCTGTTTAGTAGTTTTTTTTTTCACTGTCACACGTTATCTTTTTTACGTCAGACAGAATTATTATCTTTTTAGTCTTCTCTCGGAAACGATGATGTTAACTCATTTTAAACGATTCCTTTCCCAAAAATTATTTCGTTTTTCTTTTGTTTTTTTGGGGGTAGCAACTTATTAATTACGCTGAGTGGTTTTGAACCATGAAGTTGAAAAGAAAATAAGCGTTCCCAATTGACCAGCGGGCATCAGGCAATTCAGACCGGAGCAACAAATCCAATTTGAACTTCACTTAAGAACGGATACGCCAGGTCGCTTCTGGTTGTTGAAGGGGACGCCATTCTTAAGAGCCTGGAACGTTTATTAATGTCCCGGTTCTGACCGACGTAATTGTACATCTGACTGTAGGGGTTATTTTGGTGTCATTTATGTCCAGTCCTAGCCAAGGGAGTGTCTTGCTTAAAGATTCGGATGAGATAAACCAAAGCAAGAATGCTTGTGACAGGTCGTGGGGACTATATAGAGCGGCCTTCTTGGTTCCTTCAGATTGTGGGTTTTTACACATGATTATTTTTAAGAGAATTACGTTGCAAAATTTCTAGTTTTTGGAGAAGAATGGTTCGATACTTGTTAAACCTGTAGAGATGTCCTCTTCATTAAATTGTTAATCTTTCGTTGCTGACAAAGACCTTTAATTTCTCAAATAAGAAACCGTAAATCAAGAAACAATACTATCTGGTGACTCTCCCCGGATACATTGACACTTAACACGTTGGTTGCATGACTTCACCGTTGCTCCAAATTCTCTGAAGCACAACATCTGACGTTTCGTGTCGAACGTGACTCGCGCAACTGGGAAATTTATTTCACCGTGCATCTCTTTTGAATAAAAGTTAGTGAATTATGTGTTTCGTACATTCAAAGAAAGTTGCTCAATTGACAAGTTGTGGAAAAATAGTGATTTAAAAGGAAACTCAACAGCATAGGAACAACTTCCGATGGTCAAAAATTGAGCGGACGTACACTAGAGGCCCAAAAGCATATAGATTGTTTTTTGATTCTTTGATTTATTTCGTACAAGGAAATCCAGTTACTAAACTATAAGTGAGTTATGATGAGAGGTAACAATCTGCAGACGTTTATAACTTCTGCCACAGACTTCCACCCACGTTTTACATTTCCGCATAAATGCGAGTACCTTTCAAGGACTGGCCAGAATAGTTATAACTTAAGTAAAAATAGCGTGAGGCATGCCCGTGACGGATGTAAGTACCTTGCTACTACCTCCATCCCTTTCATAATTCAAGCATTCGCGTGCGCCATGGACATTTATCATTGTCGTACTGACATTTAATATACAAACGGAGTTCGATTGATTGAATTGTGGATTCTGGGTGCAGTTCAACAGCTTTACGGTTTCTTAATCCCTAAGTTGCAAATGCATACTTTTTTATCGCCGGAGTGGCGGTTGAAATTCTTATCCCCACTGTTAAGATCCCGGCTCAACATTACTCGTCGGGTTTTGTTTAAGGGATTGTTCCCACCACAGTCTCGCCACCAGCGCGAGGGCACCGCCCCACCGGCGAACAAGTTTCTAATGCTCCCGACCGGACTCCCGTCATGTGTCAGGGAGTAAGGGGTGAGACAGAATAGGACAGGGATGGAGGGAAGGAAAGAAATCAGCGCGCCGGTTCGTGGCCCCGTTTTGTTTGGGTTACTGCTCCGGCTCATTCGCCTGGTGTTTCATCGGAAAAATCACAGAAAACATACAATCAGAGACGCCGTCCGCGAGAATTCTCTCAGACAGCGACCCTGACATTCGACCTTCGCCGTCTAGTAGTAGATCGGAAAAAAAAAAATGCAACCACCACCGGAACTGGCACTTAGAAACTCCATGCAAAACCACTCCACTGACATGATATGTGATGTGCCCTGAGCCACCTGAAAGCAAAAAGCACAGTTCGAGACCGTGTGAGAAATCCGCTCAGACGGTGGCTTCCCGAGCGCGGCGCTGGGCGCAATGTGGTCGCCCGCGCGCGCTGCGGAGGCTTCCGTCACGCCCCAGGGCGCGTCGCGCGGGCCAGATTGGCCGAAATATGTGCCACAGCGGGCGCGTGTGAGGATGCCAACTTTCCATACGCTCTTTGCCGCACCGGCGCGACGCGACTCGCCGCCCGTCTGTGCGATTGGGAGCAATTGTGCGCAATGTACTGCGTGGCGCTTTGACTGGCGGGAGCGTAGCAGCAGAGGCCAGGCGTCTGTTTGATGTGTGTGTGTGTTGCGCAACGCCACGCCGCCCCTCTGGCAGTTCTCCCTCTGGATTAGGAAAAGACCTTGTGAACAAACACGGGGGGAGGGAAGCGCTTGATTGCGGGGCCGGCCGAAGGAAAAAATGCTTAGCCTCTGAGCGCACGCTCGATGAATTACGCGTCGGTTGAATTACCTATTGCCGCTCGTTGTTTGTAAGTGCAATGAGACATGTTTTTAATACGTACTGTTTCGCAAATTTGTTCCTAATCGTTTTTGTTTTGAAACTCTGCTTAGAAGAACGCGGCTTAATAATTCTAATTACTTGAGTAAATTTAGAATACGCTGTTTGTGTGGTTGTGGGTTGTGGTTGGTTGGCTTTCAAGAGGCAACTCCTTGCGGGGAGATCGCTATTTCAAATTAATGTTTTCATCAACTCTTGTGTTTAGTTTCTCGTCGTTTCCGTATGTGACACCACATTCGCTGATTGGGCATGTTCACAACACCACGCAATACGTGAAATATTTTTTTGCAATTTGTAATGATTTAACGAATAAGCTTGAACTAAGCCTCTAAGAGAAGTGCCAAAGCAAGTGTGTGTTCATTACGTTGTGTGTGGCAGATCTCTTTGAGATTCTGTTTTCTGTCAAAATTTGAGGTCAAGAGAATTAATAACTGTTATTGAATAACATTATTGTCCTTGAAAACAACGCAGCATTTCTTCGTTTTGTTATTGTTTTTTGAGATTGTCTGGCAACGGCAATTCTTGACGAGGACAATTGACAAAATAAAACTTTTGTCAGTTTTCTTAACAAATTAAATTCTTAGAATAGAAACTTTTATTCTATTTCATCCTTTATAGATCCACTGTCGGTCGCTTTGAGGAGATCGTTCTTTTGATATTTTGTTGTGTTTTCATGCCTTATGCGTCTAGAATTATGAAACTGCATACGGTTCCGAAAACAACTTTAGAATGCACTTTTTTTTAATTTTTTGTAACAGAAAATTAATTTTTTAGTTTTCTTACCTCGAGAATGTAAAAAGCCTGTTCATGTCGCAGGCTTTCTTCAGGTATGACATAAGTTAAAGCCCGCCTCCGGTGTTATATCTTATTCCAGCTAGTGGTCGGCGTAACGCCAAATGCCTGTAGCGCGTGATTGGCGGAGAGGTCCTCATGATTGGCTCGGCGGTCTGGGCCAAACCGGGGGCTCGCACCCGCCGTTTCCTAGAGATCGACGGAGAGGAACAGTCCCCGCGCCGTCAGTCACTGCAAAAATATTACTTCCAGGCGCTCCTGGGCTTAGATTAAGGCCTGCTATCCCGCGTTGATGTTTTTGCGGCCGTCTACGTGAGTTTCTATTTCCTCTTTTTACGCGTCCTAGCGCCAGTATCTTTTCACTGTGTAGGAGCCGGGTGCTTATATAATTCAATAGCTGTCTGATGACCTCGGGTGGAGGCTATGGCTCCGACACGGTGGGTTTGGTTTTTGTTTGTTCTGTAAAACTAATGTGTTCCCTAAACTCGTTCAGACACAGTGCGCCCGGTCTCACGCCGACATACGTCTGCCGCAGCTGAACGGGAACGTCAGGGTAAAACGCCTGCCGCCTGGAGAGGTGTTGGTAAAGCATCTTTTAATTGCGTTTTTTAAGTGCGTTACCCCGACCACTAGCTGAATAAGATATAACACCGGAGCGGAGCCTTTACTATCGTTCCAGACCTTTGAAGAAAAAGCCTGCGACCATGACAGGCGAAACGTCGGCCTATCGCCAACGACGCGGCGTCCACCGACAAGCTAGAAGAAAGAGAAGTAATGGACTCGGAGCCTCGGGAAGCTACCGTGTACCGAAGAATGTTTTTAAAAAGGAACAGACAAATCAATGAAAGGCACCTTCGAGTAGTATGATCTCTTGTATTTTCGACACGTGAAATACATGTTGCACGGCGTGTCTATTAAACATCATTCTTTTTTGTTTAATCCACCTCTGCAGCGTTCAAACACAATGCAAGAGATAGTTGGCGGCCTCAATAAATCAGTATCGAATTAAATTGAGAGGAGACAGAAGGAGAAGAAAAGAGAGAGCAGGAGAAGGAAAGGAAAAGGAGAGAAGGAGGAAGAAGAAGCGAAACACCCCACCACCGTGCTTGGAAAAAAAAAAAAAAAGGAAAAAAAAAAAAAAAAACAATTTGTACAGTCGTACAGCGCCAATTCGAGTTACAAGAATCTCTTGTGCATAATTGTTTTATTAAAAATAATTACTGTTTCAAACTTTTATTGCAGTATGAGCAAGAAACGAATATAGATATTCAAAGAAATAAACATTAGCAAATCTTAAGATCTCTGTTTAGAAAATCCTATCCCAGGCATTAAACTCGCTTCATTCTAATGGAGATATAGTTTATAAGGGCAACACCTGATTAGAGAGAAGAGCCATGGAAGAAAATCTAAAAATTTTGAACACTATATGCTACGGGAAACCAAATAAATTGTTTTTTGGAAAAAATCGATACATATTAGAAATGGGAAGGTTAAGTACTACTGGGGGAAACGAGCTTCTTTCTTACTAATCCGTTAAAGTTTTAGAGTTAGACCGAGGAAATTTGGAAATGTACCAAAGAAAAGAAGCGAAGAAAAAAATCTCCTGCATAAATTGGTTATGATATCCGTTGCGTTCGGTAAATACCTAAGAGATGCGGACAGGATGCGTGTGAATCCGTATTTATGTCAGAAGTAAGGTTTCAGGGCGCCAACAGGTAGATCCCGAAGTTGACACACTGATTCTGAAATACGAACTTTTGTGGTTTCAATTACAACCCTGACTGCCCCATACAGACAATTAATGCATAGTTTGCCAGTTATGGCGTCGCTTACTCCAGACCCTGTTCGCCAGGCTGAGCTAACGGTAATCTCCCCCTTGCCTCTAGTTTAAGACGCCATGGCTTTGGCGGTAGTAGAGAAGAGTAGAACACGCGAAATTCGGGCAACCCTCTCACGTAACTCGCCGTAACTGAGACACAACAACGGGCGATTAATGACAGTCCAATATTATAATTGGGTTGCCCGAAACAACTGGCGGAGGAGAATGGAAGACGTAATCGGACATTGGTCAGCTTTGCTACCCCCTTATAGACCAATCCTTTGGCTTGACCCTGGCCAATTGGAAACTGGGGGCTCTTCCCCCAATTCCGCGGTCGCAAGCGCCCACCGGTCCTGCCCGCGTGTCATGCTGGACGGACGCCGGCGCGGCCGCTGGCGGGCCGGCCAAAATAGCAGCCGGATCCCCTATCGGACGCAGAGTGCCGAGACAATAGCTTCCGCCCGAGCCCACACCGCCGCCGCACCCTCCCCCCTCCCCCCTCCCCCCTTTTCCTCCCCCTCCCCCTCCCCTTCCCCTAAACGCCCTCGCGTGCGCGAGGCGAAGGGCAGCGAGCGCGTGGGACCGCCGAGCGGACTTACGAGGGAGCGGCGGGGGCATCGAAAGGTGAAACCGAAGCAGCGCACGGGGGCTGTCGCAGAAGGGTTTGCGCAACGAGAAACCTGTGCGTCTACTTCGTACCCAAGCTGCTACCACGTCGAGATACTCTTACGAATTAAAAAATCCAAGCTCAGCACTAAGGTGATTACAGACACTTGTGGTACAAGTTATATTACACTTAAACATACATGGGTATTTTGTAATATGTTTTTTTCTGAATGAGGATACCTCATGAGACATTACATAGATGATGTGGTAAATGCTAAAAGGAAATTATAATTCGGTGATTTTGTTCAAATTTTCTGGAACGTTATTTTTTATTCATTAATTTTTCTGAATTAATGTTAAAATTAAGGTGACCGAAATTTGTCTTTAGGGAATTGGATTTGATTCTGGTGGTGCTGGTGGACGTGTCTAAATGAAAGTGTGTGGCTAATGCTAAACCAGATATTTTGTTATAAAATGCTAAGGTATTGTTTTTAATGTACTCTTGCAGGTAGGGAATATTTAATTCGTTGTGAATTTGATCATTGGAGTTATACCAAGGGATTTTTAAGATTCTCCGCAGAGGTTTACTGTGAATTGTCTGCAGTTTTTTAATGTTTGATTTGGCAGCACTGCCCCATATGGGGGGAGGCGTACAGCATAGAAGGTCTTACAATTAATTTATAAATGAAGAGTGATGTTTTTATGTGTAATGAAGGTTTATGGTTAACAATGGATATAATTTTGAACGTTATGTCACAAAACGAAAATTGAACGTGGTTTGAGTGTATTAACTCGTAAGGGAACGAACAATGGAGTAATATAATGGGTTGATATGGCGGCAAGTTTGTTTAGAGAGAGGCTGTCTAGAGTTCGAAAGAGATGACCGCAAGACGATTGTATTGTGAGATTTAAAAGTATTTCATCAAATACCCAATTAGAAGTATCTTCAAATAATTAGAAGATTGGCGAAACCTTCGGGAAGGCATTGTTACAATTAATCGGTGGTTCAAGAATACAAAACAACTATTCGCAGAAGCGGAGCAGGTGAGAATTTGCCGATTGATTAGTCATCCAAAACTTTCGAACAATATATTGTCTTTTTGATGGAACTATAACTTTTATTTAACAACCCTCATGAGTGAGGAGAACAAAAACGCGACGTTGGCTACGAGGAAAGCAGCGGCAGCTAAAATAATATATAGCAAATACCCATGACCGCGCACGGGCGCATGGACTGTTGCGGGACATAAGTCACTAGATTCGTAGCCGATACCGAACGGTGCTACTGAATGGTGGGTTCAAACTTGCTCAAAACTGCTGGGTTTTTGTTTATGGTACGAATCGCAGGAGGGTATTCGAGAATTCTTAAACACCCAACTAACAATGAGCAGTATGTGTGTACAAAGGTTTAAATAAGGCCGGAAATCATTTCCCCTACAGAGTTTGCTCTTCTTTCCTGGATCAGATGTATTAATTCATTCTGCTTAGGGCATCATTAATTCACTTCTGGGCACTATAATTATGGTTTCCCCACCTTGAAATATTCAAATGGGGTAATTCTATTCAAAGTGACTGGAAAAGGAAATATTCACAAGAACATGTTTAGGATTATTCAGATTGAACTGCGTAAGCGAGCCTTTGTTTCACACAATTTGTGGATTTGTCTTGAAAGCTTTAAACGTCCTTCCCAAGAGAAAATTCCCAATAATTCTCCATTCTTGGCGAAGTAGACCGTTTCATTTACGGATTTGCTGTTCATCGAAACAATTACTCAGGAGGCAATAAATACGACAAAATAATGGACCCCCAAATAACTTGGAAATAATGAAGTGATAAAAGCGATTGTAAAATGTTAAGCGTAGCTTTTTCAATTTATAAAATTATTATTAGAATAATACATTATTTAATAAAATAATATTAGTGTAAGTTCTGAGACCCTTTTTTTAACGTGCATTACTATCCATGTTTTCTAATTTTATATACGGTTTGAAATGTGAAACAGTTTTATTTTTGTATCCGTGTTAAAAATAGATATATTAATATTTATATATATTAATAATTAATATATAAATATTTTACATATTTACAAAACAAAGTACTTAAAAATATTATGGGAGGCCACTATCTGCGGGAGTTATGAACAAGTTCTTTAGTCTGCGAATGTGTTGCATGTATTTATCGCCTCCCGAATCAGGCGGCTGTGACATAATTGGACTTGGGCTGACTTGACCTTTCGCCCAGCACTAGAATGGCTGCTCGCCTCCGTATCACGGGGAATGTATCTGTGGTGACAACATATCGCGCGACCAGAGCTTGTCGTAAACGAGTTACCGCGGAGTGTTGAATGCAACAGGTGACGGCAACGTTGCGTGCGGGGCAGGTTTTGCGGAAAGAGAACACGTTTCATCTGCTGCGAAACGCTCAATTACAGAGTGGGAGGTTTGAGACAATGTAAAGATCGCTGACCCGGAGGAAAACAGAGCGAGCGAAAGGCTAATTTATTGCCGGAATTCAAGCAGACTTAAATCTCATCACTCGCTCTAGTTATCGTTAAGCGCTCTCCTGAAATGTGCTCATGGTTATTCATATTACAATGCTTAATGCGAAGCATTACTACTAAAACTTTTAAACAACACTCTATTATTTAATACTTCAAAGAATATTAATAGTTTGTCTTACCGTGTTTTCTCTAAATTAAAAATGTATTTAATCACAAAGTATGTTAAGTTTGTCAATGATTTAAAAAAATTGTGTACGCACAGGAATTTGAGGGCAAACCACGGGTTCATTACAGTTTATCGTCTACGTACGTAGGAGATAGAAAGTATTGTAATCGTGCGGTGGCAATCTGCGTCTTTCCGACAGACTAACTCTTATTATTGTCGCGACAGGATAACGAAAAAGTGGATAAATCTTGTTTCTTTACGTAATACGAATTCTCTTTCAAAAATTAATCTTTAAATAAGACCATGTGCTCTTTTGAACAAAAACTTGTTTCTCGTAATTTGTGCTTGAAGTTAATGCAATTTTAAAAAAATCTTCTAAAGCGGCTTCAATTTTTTTTATTTAAATTTTTTGCTCAACTGTGGTAACGAACGCTTAAAGAAAAAGGCGCAGGTCTAATTGTCGTTGAAGGTTTTGAATATTCGGAAATTACAGGAACAGAAAGAATGCGATACGGAATATGATGTAGCTCTACATGTTATTACTAAAAATAAGTGCATAGTAAATGTGCCAGGAAATATTAAAATCATATGTATGCGTATGAAGTTGCTAAAATGAGAGGTTTGTGCAAGCAAACGTGTCAGAGTTATTGTAGTGCAACCGAGCACTACGTTTTTTTTTCTACACCCACACGCCTCTCACCGCTTACTCTCCTACCGAAGTAAGGTTTTCTATGTCCAGAATAAAGTGACAGTTGAGAAAGTGAACCCGAAACCACGATGTATCAATTCTTTTCCTTGTAGGCATCATGTTCTGGTGAAATGTCATGGTAGCAAATTTCACTTGAGAGGATTCTAATTTACTCACATAAAATTCTCAAATGAATGCTTCATCCTTACGACTTAAAATCTATATTGAAAGCAGGAAAATACTACATGGAACGTGTATGAAGTTTAAGAATATTCTCTGAAGGTTCAACGAACGTGTGAACAACAAATACCGGTTATAACTGTGCTTTTTCTTTACGTTCCGGTGATTACATTCTCTTGGTAGTTCAGGTAACAGACTCGCCATTATTTAAATTAAATGAGAAACAGGTGTACCGCATTGGGCCCCGCTACATTCTCTGCAACTGTAATACGCTTCTCGAATTGAACAGGGCCCCAAAGCCTTGAAAGTGTATCGCATATGTATCACTTTTTTCTCACGCCTGTGTAATCATTAAAGGCATGCCACTTTTATTCCCCTCACGTGATTCCTAGGCCATGACCAACCACGATTGCTACGATAACTTATGCAGAAGAAAGAACATTGCAACATTATTTACATATTCATGCCAAGATAGTAGTTACCTATTGCTATGCGCGGTTATTAAATAACAAAAAATATACAGTGTTAAAATCTTATTTAATAATATAATGAATCACAATATTTGTTCATAAAATATCTTTTTAACAAGCCAAACTTTAAATAAGATAAAATTATAATTTACATATTGAACTTTTTAGTAGCATTTTCTAAAAATTTATTCCAGTCATTTACCTTATATAATGAATGTATTTCCACACATTCAGTTGCAGCAAATGAGACACAATTGAGCGAGACGTATTTCTTGACCAGATTCATACTTGTTTATTTCTATTTCCGGTCGGTAAAACCCGTTTCTTATTAGACCACCCATCTAGTCAAATGCGACCCTTGGCCTACAGAATAATATTGTCTTTCAGTACGCTCAAGGGAAATAGTGAAATCTCCACACAGAATACAGAATTCGCCATCCAGTATATTCGAAAGGAGGTTTGTGTAGCTACAGCGTATACCTCACGGGTTGCTTCTGGGAATCAAGGCTTCAAAAAAGAAAACTTTGAGGAGGAAGTGTGAAAAAAGTATGAACAAATTAAAGATAGCGCAAACCAGCCCAGACGATATTTACTTTCTACTTAACGCATTTTATGCAACATTTAATTCTAAATAGTAACAGCAAGGCCATAGGGTAGATGGTGTATATATATATATATATATATATATATATATATATATATATACACACACACACACAACACACAATGATACACTTATATCTTGTGTAAAACAAACTAGAAAAAAACAAACAAATAAAGCACATACTTCAAGTAACAACCTCCGGGCATAAGAGTGATAAAAATAAAATAGATATCTTTTTCTAATATATTATATATAATATATTTTATATATATATTATAAGAATATCTAGGAGATTCTCTTCCGCTGCAAAGAAGCCTTCTTGGTTACCCCCCCCCCCGGCAGACGGAGGTACCGGCTGCTCGGATCGCGGAGGTCCGCGGAGGAGGAGTGGGGGAATCGAGAGGCTGGAGAATTCGCTCGCCCGCCCGTTTTCTCCGCTGCCCGGCGCCGCCACGCGCCTGCCCTCCACCTCCCCCGCCCACCCCACCACCCCCCTCTCACCACCCCTCCCTCCCTTCTCGCTCGCGCGGAGCGGAGTCTCGGTGATGTCACGCGCGCGTCAATGGAGAAAGGCCGCGCCGCCCCCGCCCCCGCCCCCACCGCGTCGCGCCGCTCTCTGGCGACGGGTGCGCTACTGGCCGCTCCCGCAACAGCAGCGCGTCCTCTTGATCGGTTCATTTCAATCACGTTATTGGTCCCTTCATTCATCCTCCAAATGCTGAGCTGATATCGGGAGAGGTGTCTCTGCAGTACCTCTGGTCGGGAGTACGTTCGAGTCCCGACGAAGGAAGGAATTTCGACACTAGCCTAGATAGCTAGGCAGAGTTCATACGTTGTCAAGAGTATAATTCTATCGACCGACTGCATTGATTCGTGGAATTTCTGATCAATACCACGCGAATGCCGCAGCAGTACCCTAACAAACGAGCTACAGACTGCGCGCGATCTTTCCTTCCTCTTCCTTGTCCTATTCTCATCCCTTACTTACACTTGCATGCATCACACTTACGCACTAGTAGGCCTACTAATGGGGCGTTTAGAGCTGGTTCCGACTGGGGCGGTGCCTCGCTGGTGGGAGGTACCTGGTTGAGGGAAACCCCGTTAGCCGACAGTTAGGATAGCAGCGGATATCACCATCCCGCGGTTGAAATCACAGCCACCTTCCTCTACCAAAACATGCACTACATTTACGGGACTAATAACCTTAGTCGATGACTCACAATTTGTGCTCAGACATTTAACGCATATTTTATAAAATTGAACGAATGACAATAGTTATAGATTTGGAATATCTCAAGTGAAAAGGGAAAAATAAATCAGAGTATTTTTTACAAAACGGAATTGAAATGGTCCCTGATTGTTACATTATTATTATTATTATTATTATTATTATTATTATTATTATTAAAAATAATAATTAATAATAATAATAGTGATAGATGAAATAACTTTTAATGTTGTATAGAACACTGAAAATAATATTAATTAACTCTTCCTCTTTACAGAATGGAGGCTAATCATAGTTGCAAATCATTCAAGCATTTTCTCTTCATAGCATCTCTTCATTCACGATAATCGGTTTCCAGCTTTATTTTGCTGTTCGTTCAACCTTGACAGATCGTCACACTTCCCTCATGTTCGTGCACCTTCTCTTTCCTCGACAGTTCACATTCGCGTTCTCCTTTTAAGAGCACTCGAATTGAAGTGGGCGGCAGCAAATGATCCAGCGGGGTTCGTTGAACTGCGCTGCGCGGGAGCGGAGCGTTTATCCTGGAATGGCATGCGGTAATTGGCCTAGGATTCGTCTCCAATATCCGGTCATGGGCCATGATCAGGACAATGAACTTGTAACAAGGCTTCTGTTCGCATCAATAGGGTTTAGAAAATAGACTGGATATCTGCAAAGAATGTAAATATCCCGAATTGCATCTTGTGTTGTTTATTGACGTGGTCGGGAATAGAGGAGATTCGACTTGTAGTGTTTTGGATTTTCAAACAATATTTAAAAATATTTGTCTGAAATCACTTGAGTAGTATTTTTTCATTGAACATTCGAATCTTCGGATATTCGGAATCTCCGGGTTGGAATCCTTTGAAATACTAACGTGTATTTTTTAAAATATTTCATTGTGCTTACTGTAATTAACAGTTTATATGTGCTACATTTCTTTTTTAGAGAACAAAATATTATAACGGAATAGTTCGACAAGTTTCTTTAGTTTTTATTGAACACTAAGTAGGTCTACAGATAAACGATAAACTTACTCAATAACTGTTCTAAATTTGCGGCTATGAAACTTGTAGGATTTGTCCTTTACTTCACAATTATTTCGCTTTCACTCCCTATAAGTTATAAAATTTTAATTAATACACGTACGTATTCGAGAGATTTTGAAACCTAAACTTCATTCCCCTAACCCTTCCCTTCGCCTCTATTGCTCGGTTGCTCTATTCGTTTAATGTCCAGCCTCCAGGTGCGGGCGCCGGGCGGAAGGGCGCGAATGTGGAACAGGAGGCGGAAGCGCGGACGCGGGGCGCTGGCGCCTCTGAGGGGCGAGTCCACGTCATCGCCCCGCGCGGCGGGCGACGGGCCCCGGGAGCTCGCCCCTCGCTTCCCTCCACCGCCCCTCGCCCCACTCCCCTGGCGCCGAGAGAGCGCGCGCTTTCCGCGGCCTCTGACCCGGACGCCGCGCCGCGCCGCGCCGCGGCCGGATGCGCGCCGGAAGGACAGTTCTCTTCCTCCCGTCCCTGCAACTTCTTTCCCTTTTGCTGCTCCTCCGGTTTTTCTTCATTCGGACCTTCTCCTTTTCCTTATTCCCTTTGTCTTCCTTTGCCCTCCTGTTCATTATTCTCCGTTTCATTATGCTGCTCCTTTTCACCATCATCTTTCTGTCAATTCTTTCCCTCCTGTTAGGTATGCTTCTTCTGTGAATCATGCACCTCTTCTTATTTCCTCCCTTTCGTATTCCCCTCCTGTTTATTTATTTCCTCCCATTCATTAATTTCTCCCCTGTGTATTTTCCTTTCTTTTTCGTCTTCTTTTCCTGTTTCTGATCATCCTCCATGTTCTCTTTCTTCTATTCCTTTTTGTCTCCTTCCGTTTACATCTAGTCTTACAAGCATAGAAACACTCTAGAAACATGTACATTGTTTATTATTTACCGAAGAAAATATGTGTTCAGAAAGAAAAATTAACCCAGAAATAAAAAAGAGCAGTCGAATTATATAAATTGGGTCCTTTTTTAACTTCCGAGTTAATTTTTATTTTTGAACAAATACATTAATTTATTTTGTAAATAAACAATTTACATGTTACTGGAGTGTTTCTATGCTTCTGTAATGCAAATTTGCCTAAAAAGCATTTTTTCAAACCAATGTTTGAGTGCTTGTAGCAGCTTAGCCATTCAGAATATCCAAGTACTTTATTACACAAAATATGCTTTAAATTGTCTTAAGATCTTATTTGCGAAGTTTCCACATTTCCTACTCGGACACCCTGCATATGTGCAAATTGGTTAAAACTTGGCACTTTCAATTTCACACCTGAGATTTTAGTAGGTCACAATTAATCGAATGCATGATTCGGCCACTCCTTTGTCGTTGCGAGTGGGTTCTCGTGAATTGCGATGTTGCCTTTGTGTCGGTGAGCCAAGCAATAACCAGCTATTAACCCGGCTTTTAACCGAAGAACGCGACGTTTCGAAATGGGGACAAGCTGGTGTCATGAGACGTGGGGTACGTGAGATCAGAGAAGAATCGGCAACACTCGAGTTTTAGCATCCCATTAGTATGTGTCGTAACACTAATATACGGTGGTTTTTTCGGAGCATTAAACGAGCATTAAACATTTTACCATGTTGACGTATATTCATAAGTAGCCTTCGCTGCGCAAAGTCGTCTACCGGGAAAAGGGTGACAAAGCTCGTTCGGATCAGACACTTGAACTATTGTGTACCATTTAAGCATAAGTACAATAAAGAAAAAGTATACAAGATTGCGTGGAGTAGCTAAACGGAAATACGAAAATGTTTTTTGCATCATACAGGTTTACCTCCATCTTCATTAGCTAAGGAGAGTCGACATTATCGGCTATAGCCGTGACTGCCCACGTATTACATACCACATACTAGCTTTTTTAACACACCAGTTTATATGTGCCATAGAATTTCAATACTATTTCTATCTCTTTAAGTTCTTGGCTGGAGTTCTAGAACTTAGATAGAGGTAGAACTCAATTCGCTAACGAGAGGGAAAATAGATACTAATTTAATTACGCAACTAAGTAATATTATGTACGCCAGTTGACAATTAATTAGAGTCGCGATATTCCGACATAATTGGTCGACATAAGCGACATAACGGTACCTCGGATGACAAAAATTCCGCATTACAGAAAAAAAGAAAGAAAAGACATAACGGAATTTTCAGCCACAATGTATAAAGATGCTAAGTTCAATGTGCAGATACCAAAGTAATAGATATGTACATACATACATGGGCCTATCACAACAATGTAGCAGACACACACTGGCACCGACCGCCGCCCACGTGACTTTCAACACAGTCTTACCAACTAGTCAAGAGCCAGCTCTTGATTATAGTCGCTTCCTTGCTTGTTTGGTGAGTTTGAGCACATCAGGCCCCACTCTGTTAGCGATACTCTGCACCTAAAGTCCTGTTTACACGGCGCCGGTTTTGTGCAGATTCTCAGAAGGAAACTAGACCCAAACTTCAAGGTCTCAAACTAGAAGTATACAAAGCTCAAAGTCGTCAATGTGTTTACAAAGTCTGCACGCTGTCTGTACGAGCTGCCACAAAACGCTGCCAGGAGCTCTTCCGGCATGCAAATGAATTGCGCTTTCCGGGAACATTCATTGACGGCATTTGTGTACCTACGTTATGGGTTTAAAGTATTATTAAAACAGGATAATAAATAGAAAGACCGTACGCTATACTATACTATTTGAGCAATACGCAGAAAAATCCGCTCCGAATGTATGATATTTTTGCTGCATATCCAAAGGTCAAGTACCTCACATTCGTACGTGCCAGTAAAATAAACTCACCGAGAACTCTGAATACGTCACACCAGTAAACAAAATCTCAAGAATCTCACGTAACGTAATCCAAAAATTGAAATGTGTGTATTATATTTGCTGTAAACAAATAAGGCGGTGAACAATTCTGTCGCTAGGGACGCTTGAGCCAAACTGTATGTTTTCTGTAGCAAAAAATTGGACATTCTCAAAAGTTTTCTTACAGATTAAACTCCGAGTTTTCTGTAAGCCCAATCATCTTGGAACTGAACTTGAAGTATTGTTCGTTGCTCAGGTGGCAACCCATGTGGCCCGTAAATACCCACTACGGCATTCTCAGGCTGAAAATTCGTTTGGTTCCGGGATCTTTCAAAATCCCTTTATTAGGATCAACATCCACGGGAGAAACCATAACCTTCCTTCCTGAGCGCAAGTCGGGTAAAAGGACGAAACAGAAGGCTCTTGGGCAAGAAAACGCACAAGTGGAGGGCTCCACTACACTTTCGCCCTGGTGCCTGAAAGCGAGCGCGTGTTCTGGTCCCCGAGGTACACGCGCCCCGACACGGGCTTCCTTTTCCGCAGTAAAGGTGTCGGGCGCAGGGCAGCACGCCACGGCACCCCACGGCTCCCCACGGCTCCCCGCTGGCCCTTCCGGGGACGCGGACGTCCAAGTTATTCCACTTCCGCTGCCGCCCAGGAAGGAAGCAGGCTTTCGAGAAATTTCGATTGTTAGGTACGCATGCTGTTTTCTCTCTTATCCAACGGAATGCAGAACTACTCGGGATACATGGAGGGTTGCTTGGTGATGGTTTATAGAGGAAACTTGAAGATACACGAAATGGATAGTGGGATGGATAAGTCATGAACGAGAGACATGAACGAGATGGGGCAGAAACGAGATAGCTACACCAGCCACTGTGAGTCTCCCACTGTTCGTTAATGTTAAGTATTGTAGTCGAAGTGGTGTGTCATTTTGTTACTGCCCCAATCCCTTCATATATTCTTTCTAGGGGAAATTAACCATGAAGTTTAACTTGACACCCCCTTACTAGTACTGGCAGAGCTTTTATAGATCGTGAAGATGGTGGTCCAGCCCATCTTTTGGCCATGCGAAAAGAAGTGGAATAAGGATGGGAAGAAAAGATCGCGCACGTTCGCTTGTCTGCTGTTTAAAGTTTTGCTCGGACATGCTTCTGATATTGATTGGAGGCAAGCATGGAAACGATAAATTAGTGTATCTGGACTCTTGGACTCTTATTCAATATAAACTTTTGGACTTGGTTACTTAGCTGCCGTCATAACTTACACCACTGTCAGGGAGTCGAAGCCATAAACTTCCGGAATATAAAGCTTTGGCTACGGTCTCGTACATACGACCCCATACGCTATCGTAATCAAGCGTACGAGTACATGATTTATTTACTTAAATGCAGTGAGTGAAACGCGAAGAATGAGCAACGAAGGGATACTCGAGCTGGCATGCAACTACAAATCACGCGGTCCGATATGTTTTATTTTACTTACGAGGAACTTAGGAAGCAGACAGTAACTGGCTTTCGAGAAATTTCGATTGTTGGATAATACGCATACCGTTTCACTATTATCCAACGAAATATTCGTAGGGAAGTGTGCATCCGATGCTGTTCTGTTATATATGTTACTTCCGACTTTTCTGCCAAGTCATGAGAAGGATTTATTGCTCAAATGACGTAACATACTCAGAAGTACCATCGCTAAATTATGGACGTTTCCTTCCTTGAATTTCATCGTTGCATGGTTGAAAATATGATTTATTTTTATCAAATTAGAAATTAGCTATTTTATATTGTCCTGTGAATGAGCCATGTGTGCTGAAGAATATTAATTAAAAAACAAAAAACTTACAAATAGTTTAGGCGCAGGCTGGCCATTTAAAAAACATCTTTTTCAGTATTAAAGACCCACAACAGGTGGATTCTGGCTACGTATTTTACTGCACATATGAGCAAGACTAATAATCTTTTAAAGTATCAGGGATTTACAAACAGAGTTTTTCTGTCGATATATCTGCACCTTTTAGCGAAGGATTATATAAATTTCTCTACCTGGAGTGGTATATATATAATAGAATACCCGGTAATCCGAACTAATTGGGGATGTGGTCTGTTTAGATTTGGAAATGTTTGAATTATCCGAAAAAATGTACTGTACATGTACAAATCTATAGGATTACCAGACAATGCAATGCGATATGAGAAAATGGCAACGTAGCGTAGCGATCGCATCACATCGCATCAAGGAGATTCAGTTCTTTACGACAAAAGAAGATTACCGATTTTGCAAGTTCCTCTAAGTGAAAATTACTGTTACATGAACATGTGATATACACCGTAGGTACCAGTTCAATAAAAATTTCATTTCAACTACTTGTGTTTCAATAATTAGTTGTTCACTCCTACAGTAATTATAAAGTCCTTTAAACTACTAATAATCATTTTATTTATTTTGTTTATGTTTCCTCCATTCCGAATTTTGATCGGATTATCCGAAATTTCGGATTTGCAGTGTTCGAATTTGCAAGGTTCTATTGAACTTTTAGTACATACCTAGTTTCCTCACTTAAAATAATATAATTAAAATGCTCTATATTTAAAGTTTAAGTCAATACTGTATCAACATTAGAAAAATATATCTGAAGCCGACAGCCAGCATACTAAGTCTTGGCTCAGTCAAGAAAAGTGAAGGCGGGCGGCCGCATGTTCGAACGTCGACCACATCCGACCTCACATCAAATATTAAATTAATCCTTCGTTTCCCAAGCACTCGCTACGGTTCACCGGACGTCCACCGCACCGTTACAATGTGCTTCTCCACCGTCGTAAAGCATCCCGGACGAACGGTCCGCCGCCGCCGCCGGCTCCTGCCTCGCTCTGAATGCGCGCCGCGCGGCCCTTATCGCGAAAGCTGTATCGCCGGGGCCATCCCGGCGCCCAGCTGGGCCCGGCCGGGCGACACCCGGAACGGAATGCGTGGAAGAGCGGGCACGTGTTCCCACGGGCAGATGCGGGGACGCCCCGCAGCCACGTGCTCGTCTGGGTGGGGCGGCGACGTCGGCGAGGGCCACGAGCAACGGGATAACAAATGTTGACGAAGCACTAATTGAGGAAAACATTGAATGACCATTGCAAATTGGGTGGCTGAAAGAATCGATTAAAATTAGCCGTAATCGATTTTCCTATGTTTCAAGACTGTTCCTTAGTTTTTGAACCGGTTCATATTTTGCAAGGATCGGTTAAATATTCTTCTGAGATATTCCTGAATGATTGTTTGAGACTGGGTTCAGAGACATTATTTTTTCATTTGAATTGAGAAATCGTTAACGATGATTTGGTTGCTGTAGTGACATTCGCGATGGGTTAGGCTGGTGTTTTATTCTCATAAGGTGAAAACGTCAATACTTCGCCCAGGATTCGGACAAACAACAGTAATACACGCTGTCAATAGCCTATTCTGTTCTGTAATCTATTCATATTTTGTCTGAATACAAAGTTGTTTAAAAACTGTAGTAATTTTTTGAAAGAACACAATGCGCGACGACAAAATTACAAAACTTTTTCTGTCGTTTGTGCGTGGATATACTCGGAAAATGATCCATGAAATTTTGAAATTGCTGTTGTATCTTTGTAACTTTTTAAGAATTTCGTTTTATGGTCTATAATTCAAGAAGTTTTGATTTTTTCCAAGACCCCTTCACGCGAGCCCCAGTTTGGTTAAAGTATTAATAGTAAATCTTTTAATATAATTATTTCAATTTTATTGGACAGTTATTCATATTACGATATGTCTGTGCTTTAATCAATTAATGTTCAATGTGTTTCCCACAAATTGATTAGACAAGTATCGAACTTCGCCGAGCCGGATGACCGAGATCGCTAAGGCAGTAGTGCCGTAGGTATCTCGGACCCAAAGACCGCGGGTTCGAGTCCCACCTCGGGCATGGTTGTATTGTGTTCGTCCTTTCACACCCCTATCATCATCATCATCATATCGTGTCATCCTCATAGTTACACGCGATAGTGGTCGCTAATGAACTAGTTGATGCCACCTTAAATAACAAAAAAAAAGTATCGAACTTCACAGAATTAATGGCTAATTTCTTTTCCACCATTATGACGGAAAGACAGTTGAAACGCGGTTTCCTCGTCTATAGCGCCCCGTGTGGCAGGAGCACTCACCGGGCCGCGTGATGCGCCCCACGTTGAAGCGGCTGGTGTAGTTGGGCTTGAAGTACTTCTCCACGATGGCGCGCTCCGCCTTGCCCTCGCCGGCCACGGGGCTGAACAGGTACTCGGGGTCGATCTGGTACTGGATGCGCTGGTAGCCGGTGGCGCACAGCCCGGCTAGCAGCACGGGGATGACGAGGAAGTAGCCGGGGTGGCGGCCCACCAGCAGCCCCAGCTGGTAGAAGCCCCGGTTGAGCATGGAGTCAACCCACGTCAGTCCGCAGCCCATGGTCCCTGCAACAACGCCAAGCAAATGGGTTGAGAGTTGGAGGGGGCGTAGACCTTATTTGGCGGAACGGTCGCAGAATGGCAGCCGAAATTTTGGCACCTGTGACTAGGGCGCGTTTTCTCCCGGACAGCCAAATAGCTATTGGATTATTAGTTATTTCAGACCTATTTCACTCTTCGATTTCACCGAAAACAATAATTTTTTGGGTCAAACAATTGAGTTGAAACACTCATAATTGACACTATCGTAGTTGATGACACCAAAGACTTTAGTTGGAAATACTGTTTTGAAAATTATGGATAGCCCGTCAACTGCTAAGGCCACTAGTTCCGTAAGTATAATGCATGTTTTTCCTAGGGAAGTAGCAATGATATTTACCCATTGAATAGCAAGATCCGGCGCCGTTCTACAGTTGGCTAGCCTGAGCTATCTCGCACATTGGAGTGGCATTTTATTAATTATTATTATTATTATTATTATTATTATTATTTATTATTATTATTATTGTTATTGTTATATAATTTGCATGTTATACTATTTTATTTATGTATTTAGCTACCAATTGAAATAAAAAATAATCTTCAGTTTTTCGTGGCGACTTCAATGCCAGTGTAGACAAGGAACTTCGGTCATTGCTTTTTCACCTTTTAGAGATCTTAAAATAACAAGTCAGGTTATCTTTAACATGTTTATTCAGTCAATTCGCTGATGTCTCTTCTGATACCTTTTCGTTCTCAGCCAAGACGGTCAGTCAAGTCAGACGCTAATCTCCTTCTCAGACAGTTTTGTGACAGAAATCCCCGTCTCCGTTTGCTCGGAATCTCTTACGGCCAACTGCGCCCGGAATACACTCGTAGTTCGTAGATTAGAAAGCTCCACCTCGCCCGTTTGATAGCCCGAAACCATGCAACGACCTTGAAATGGCAGGCCAAAGCAGTAGCCGCCACCGCCGCCACCGCCGCCGTTGAGTTGCCCAACCCTCAAATTGTCGCTTGGGAGGGGCAGGAGGCCAAAAGACCCACCTCGTAAACAAATTTCGACACATCCTGCGTCCGAGATGCAGCTACGTTGAGAGTAATCCTGCTTCTTTTATAATTTTTCTTTCCTTTCGCTCAGGGGAACTATGTTTAAGACGTTTGAATGTGATAAGGTCTATGCTAAATCAGAACAAAATTGTGAAATTGTGCAGTTTGTTACATGTTATTAGTCAAATGGCACGAGAGATGGTTACTTAGAGCTTTTCTATATTTTAAAATACTTTTAAAAAGTAAAATTTTTATTTGAAAGTTTTCAGAATTTTCTTGGTGTAATTTTCCAAATTAGTTTTTAGACAGTCATTTTTCTAAATTTCACTTTAATTCGTACATTTAGAAAATTGATTGTTTGGAAACTTGCTTCAAGAAAAGTATTAAAGACAATAATCAAGAAATATAAAAAATGTTTCAGAACTGAACTACCTTATACTTGTTCGTGCTAAGTACTTTTGTACTTACAGTTCTAATATTTAATTATAACCTATTTTCTTACGAAATTTGTAAATACTCCTACATTTGTAGTGCATTAAAATCATTCTCACAGGAAAAAGTTTGCTATCGCCTTATCACGCGCAGATCCACGAGGAGGTCAAGCAAAAATATTTTCAGATTATCATTAAAACGAATCGCGACATGTGCCTGCGACATTTTACGAAATCTGTAATGACATACAATCTGTAATGAAAACATTTTGAATTTCCCCTCCCAAAATTCGTATCTGGGTCCGCCCCTATTACTGTCGTGGTATATCTCTAATATTATGAACCTAGGGTTACTTCACCTTATAAAAATGTGTGAAAAAGCCTCAGAACAAAATCTGTATTTGTTAAATGGAGGCTTTGCATACAAATATTCTTGAGGTATTGCAAAGCTACTATGTAATTGATTGTTACGAATACAAAAATAGCTAAATAAAAACCAAAAATGTTAACTCAAAGAGAATTTCACTCTCTCGTTCCTGATAACGCTCACTTTTTTAAATTTTGACTTTTCACTTCTGCACAAATATTATTCGTCTTGCAATCACGCTTTTCTTTCTCAGGAAATACAGGTTAATCACTAGAATGTTCACGTCTCAAAAGTAGGGTAATTAAATTTCATAGTTATTTGTGTCTGAACATAATATTCGAAAGCAAGTTGATTCTTTTGTCATGAAATTTAAAGAAATTACATCATAAGGGGTTACACTTGAATCGTACATTTTCTGCCGTTGTATAATTACGGTTTTTCGAGTCGAAACACAAAACAGTCGAATACATTTGTTTCTTCATTCACTGGAACGTACACCCTTTCAAAGAAATGCCCGAGTTTTCCTGTTCAGTCCGCCTAATCCGGTGTGACCTCTTCGGCGATGGAACATCCTTTACTTCCTCTCTCCCGCCCCCTCCTTTCCCCTGCCGTATTCTTTCTCCCCTCCTCTCACCCGTGACGTAAGCACGCGGTCGCCCGTGCTCGCTCGCTTTCCAGGTCAGCGTGCCCGCGTCCCGAGACAGGTTCCCGCCGCGGCGCCCAGGCGCGTGTGTGTCTGTCTGTCTGTGTGTATGTGTGTGTGTGTGCTGTCAATGCAACTTACGCAAAAACCGATCGCCGAAAGGACGCGAAATATGTCGAATGAGTTCATTTTCCACATTGGTTGACGGATGGTGTTTGCCTTGGCGGTATCGAGGGCTCTGATTTGCCAATATCTCTCTCTTTTGTGTCATATCCGAATTATTTAACTGCCGAGACCACCTGTGGCTCGTACCATTTTGGAGTTTTTGGTGTTTTGAGTATTTTGAATATTTTACATAAATGACTTTGTAATAAATTAATAGTAATATATCTAATTATCTTAAAATAACCATTAAAGTAATATCATCTTTTATTCATTATATATTTATTTATAGAATATTTTACATTTTGTTGTTGATGAATTTTCTTCTGAATATAATCTGAATTGTAAAGATGAATGTAACATGGAAAATCGATAGTTAATGATGGAGAGTATATATGTACGTTATAGCCTACTGCATTGCATTATCTCTGAGAAATACTCTCGAGTCTAACATGATCTCCAATGATACTTGCAGTAATGAAGGTTAAAGCGTTGTAAATACAGAATCCCCAATGTCAAGCACGTCGCATTTTTTCCTACGTGTGTTCTAAATGGGGTGTTGTTGTTTGTTATTTCAACATCGCTCGTAATGCCTGACTGAAACAGTCCATCACGTGCGTGGAACTCCCACGTAGATGATAAAAATAGATATCACCCTTGGCGCGCCTTAAAGGGAGGAGTAACAACACGTATTACCACGACGATCACGTTCACTGTTAATTACCGCTTCCTTCCTAAAAGGGTCTACGCCTTTGCGTGTGTTCCTCTCGGAACCAACGACACTTCCGCATGGACGGGTATCGGTGACATCACCCAAACAATGGGTTTGGACAAACAAATAATTCTTCTCAGAAGGACTATTGATCAATTTTTACAAAAACACCTTGTTTCCAGCGCATCTGAAGTCTTTTTTTTATAAAACCTGTATTACATTTTTATACATATTTCTAAAATTTTCTACAAAGAAATTGATCCAAAAAAATCAGTATTTCTGTTTCCTTTTGAAATTTTATTTACTTCTCTGATCTCACATGGAAAATGGTGAAGCACGTTAAAATCGCAAACTGCTCTCCCCGGTATCTCATTTTATTTTCCTTCAAATGTTTCTGTGTTCCCCTTCCTCGTCATATCTACCATACATTTGCTGCTAATTAAATGTAAAAAAGCACGTCAGTGACATCTAGAAAGTAAAAAATAAAAACCGATTTTTATTTGGGCAATAACATGACTGTGCAAAGAAGTTTGAAAAAGAAGTTACTATTTTTAAGAAAACATGTTTAATCTAGAAGTTCTCATTCTATTAGACTATTAAGTTTAATTTTTTAATACCACTTCACTACTTAATATCATTATCAAAAATATCACGTAACATCTCGAAACTTCTCTCTCTCTCTCTCTCTCTCTCTCTCTCTATCTATCTCTTTCCATTCCTGTCCATTTATAAGAGATTTTCTTACGCGTTGGAAAGGTTTCAACATAATTTTCCTCCATTTATAAGATCCATTATTTTTTCTTTCGGTTCAGGCTGCAACCAAACGCATCCGGGATCATACCCTCTCCTCCGACTCCCATTCTCCAGTTCATTCAGTCCTTTTCGAAAATACCAGAACGCGGGTAGTAGCTATCACCGAAAGCACCCCGTTCCTCCGTGAAACGTCCGCATCCTGGTGGGCCGCAGGCGGGCGAGGGTAGGGACCACAAAAAGCCGTGGGAGAGCGCGCACTCCGCCGCTGGAATAAAACTCTTTCTTTATCATCGAATTTACGCCTCCCGGATGTCGGAGAAGGGCTGCGGAGGCGGCGGCGGCGGCGGGGCGAGATGCCGCCAGGGGACTACCTGAAAGGGGGCGGGGGAGGGGGGCCGCTGCCCTTGACCGGCGCTTCTGGGCGACCCGGTGGCTATCACGTACGCAGCCCCGCCGCCCGCCGCCCGGGCGATCAGGCACCCCTTCGAGTTACCTTCTCCGTCAGGTGGGTGATTTAACGGTGCGGTATTCATTCGCTTGGGAATGATACGCGTGGTGATTAGGTTCTCTTCTAGACGTGGATACTTCTATTAGGTTTGAAATAGGCCTTCGAACTGCTGCGAAAAAATCTATCAAAGGAATGGTCATGCAAAGAAATCGAAGTAATGGCACGATTGTTTGTGTAAGATTTCATTTCCAACAAGCTGAAAGTGTATCGTTATAATTTCAAGAAACTTGCAAAACACAGAATAAATTAATTTATAAAAAATAAATATTGAAATTGAATAATAATGTATACATTTCATATTATGCCCAATGAAATCCTGATATCTCATACCTGGTTGGAGAGAAAGATTTTTAGTTACCGAAAGTTTCGACAAAACCCTGTTGTAATCGACTAATTGATGGATTGTAATATATAAAAAACCGTAACAATGTTGAAAATTGGATACGTATCGAAGTATCAATTGACATTCTATAATACCAAGACAACCCTCACTTTGCAAGAAACTTTGTTGTATGGGTTAATTACAATACAGATGTACTTGAATGTTGTGTTTAGCTTCCTTGTAAATTAAACATTTTATTTCATTAATGAGGTGGAAAAATAGGCAAATTACGCAATGGAATCTTTATTTAAAAGGCAAAAGTACAAAAATTACTCGTAAATGAAAGCGATATCAATGAGCAGAAATCGTTTAGTGTTTTGATATTTCCCCTCATACTGTATTAGTTATTTTAAAACATTCAAAAAGAGAAAGGTGAACTCCTGTTCATTACATTCTCGACGTGAAAAAGTATCCATCTACTGTGTTAAATAACTCATAAATTAACTCTATCGAGTTCTTTTTTGAAACACTCGTTGCTCCCATGATGGGCATTCAATCTTGAAAGGTAAATAATTCTACCGCTCCGCTTAATGCACTTTTGTTTCAAGTCGACTGCTGGCCGAGGACGGAATGTAAGCTGGAGCTCATCCCGGGAAAGTACTGACATTGATCTGCTCTCTCCAAGGCCGCCCTCTCTGGCAGGTCCAAATTACGCAGCGCGCGCCTCGCCCCCTCGCCCCCCTCGCCCCCCCACCCGCCGCGCTTTCTGCCTCGCGCCGGCCCTTCTCTCCAGAGGCGCTTCTCTCCGGAGTCGCCAGGCGCTTCGAGAAGCCACGGGGAGGTACGACAAACGGCCCGACGCAATCCCACGCGGGGATTCACTTTAAAAATCGGACCGTCCCACGTGACGAGTGTTGCGTGTTGGAATCTTCGCTGTCGTTCTGGGTGGAAACGGCCAATGTGGACATTCTCATCGAATTAGATGAGTTAAAATTCATCACTACATCACACACATAAATATGCGATCATTAAAATTCGTATGGATTGGGTACATTCCCAATTATCTTTGACAAAATGTTACTTCATATATCTTTGGTTTTCCGTTGTTTGAATATCCTCGCTCTTGACATAAGGAATCTGATTATAGGTTGTGTAATTTTAAGCCCTAATGTCAAATGTCCTTGTGTTTGCAACATGCAAGTCGTTCTTTCGGAGTAGGTACATGTGCACTCTGCAATAGCTCTCTGCAACCGCCTCTCGCAGAGAGGGGATGAAACGAGAGACAGAATGACGTAATGTGATGCATTTGTGTGAGGATTAAAAATTTGTTCTACGTCACTGAAAAGTTTGTACCTACGAAATCTCTTTTCCCAATCGTTTGCTACAATCTACCATTGCACAAAAACCTCTGAGAGACGTTAACATGAACAGTTTATTAGATTTCCGGATGCAAAATAAAGCTTACCATTGTTGCTCTTTTTTCGATTGTTAAAATTATTATTGCATCATGTAATGCAATATTTCGGGTGTCATTGAGAGTCCTAAATGTTTTGACAGAAATTGAAATAGACCCTCTGTTTCGATATAGGCCTACGGAAGTACATTTTTGCATTCATAAATATTGAGCAACATTTAGTAAATAAAAATTAGGAAGATGACGAAGGTTTTCGTTGTCTCATATCATGACCGAGGTAAAGAAATTTAAAAATAAGACTATTTTCGAGGGGGGCATTAAATAAGGATGTTCTTTAAGTGAACACTATTGTTATTTAAGAGATGAATGCCATCCTGTAAGCCGTAAAATGGAACTATTCTGTATATACATTTTCTGACTTAGAGCGATGGTCAACAGTGTGATATGTCCAGATGTCTTGTTTTCTGTGTTTCACATTAAATAGTAAAATACATGTGTTGTGAAAAAACAACCACCAAGTCAATAAAGTAATAGAAAAACAAATTAATTACATTAAATTATTACAAAAATACGTTCCTATAACGCTTGAGGGCAAAAGAACAAAGATGTATAAATTTTATAGAACATATGAAGGTTATGCGCGTATACGTTATGGTGTCATTTCGCAGCATATTGTTTTATGAACTTTGTCTTAATCATTATTCGGGACGAAGAAAAGCATGTACCTGATGTTTGTTTTACTAAAAGTAGATAGATCTTCATCAGGATTGTTGCTGTAAAGCAACGTTTCATGTTCTTACTGTCATTCTAAATAAGGAGTGAATACGACTTACAGTCGTAAAATGATTTTATGTCATCAAGAGACGAGGTCGTTCACCAGGTTTGCAGCTTGTGTTTAATTGAGCGATGTCTGCAATACTCATACGTCACACCAATAAATCTGCTTTACTTTTATTGACTAATATACATTGCGAAGATGACTCAACCCAGAGATTAGAGGGCCAGTATGTACGAAATTACACCTGTATTACCTTGAACCAAAATATGTTTCGTAAGAAAGCTCGCTTTCGGAGATTGATGCGATTGCCATGGAGTTCGTTCCAAACGAGTGTAGGTAATCCAGAAGTACGAAAACGTTCGAGAAACATAGGTGAGAATATGCCTCGCCTGTATCTGTTTTTATTTGTGTATTTGTTTATAAAGAGATAAGAGAAGAGATTCATCACTTGATGGCAGGTTTTCTCTCTTAATGCGGTTTCTCACTTCATAACTACCGGTGTATTTTTTCGGCTTTGACGCGATGGAGGAGTGAACACTAACCTTACAAATGTCAACATTAGTCTTGAAACAACTTACGGTTAAAGATCGTGGGCTTTTGTCTCATAGAATTATGTAATACCCTTAATATCGGCAAAACGACATACTAAATAAACAACAAAATTTCAGAGTAATACGCGAGGAAAAGAATTGTCTTCTACGTCATTTTACGAAAATATATTATATATGAAATATATTATAAGTGAATATTCGTTTCATATTTAGAAGTGATTGAAAAACAACACACATTTAACGTGTGTTCTTGATGTGATCCAACAACGAGGACATTTCGAATTTCAAATATGGGAGTCGTTTCGGAACTTGAGGGGCCAAATCAAACAGTTTGTGTACTTGTCAGTTATTTGTGGAAGTTTTTCAAATAAGGAATGTTAATAGGCGACTAATTTCTTAGATGAAGAATTTGACGACTCATTTAATTGCATTGTAGTGTTGGTTCTCCTTAAGGAAGTTTGTACTTGAAAACGTCCCCAAGTAGCACCCGGGCTCACTTCAGCGTGTCTAAAGGCGCCACACACGTCGTTGTGCGTATGGCGTGACCACGCAGCTTCCTGGCGTCCGCGCGTCGACGCAGCCCTCGAGGAGACGCACTTCGCGCGACGTAAACAAGTCCTGCGGCGGCCCAGGCGTCTGGAGAGGACGCGCGAGATGGAGCAGGCTGAAACTCGTTGGTGAATAGCTGTCAGAACTCGCCAGACACTACGGAAGATTTAAAAGGTAGAAAGGCGGCAAACAAGCCGAAATTTGAGAAGAGAGATATACTGAAGATTCCTGTTGAATGTTTGTAATAAGTGTACAAAACGTGGTGTGGAAATTGGTGGCTCGATGAAGGGAGGAAATGAGTGAGAAACGAAACTCTAAATCTTTGAATCTTCGAATTCAGATTTCAGGTTCATTCAAAACGATTCTTCGAAAATTAGAGATTTTGAAATCCCTTTATTCATCACTATACTCATGAAGTTACACATATAAATGGTCGCCATAGCGTGTCCTTTTTCGTTAGAAATGTAAACGTAATATAATTAAACGAGATATTTGATTAAATTGTATAGAAACATGCGTTTCCATAATTTAACAGTTATTCAGCACGATTTATTCCCACGAAATGTTTCTGTGCATTTCTCATTCTATATGAAAAATTAAAAATATTAAAATTGCGAGAATTGCGAGAACATTGTGAGGATTGAGACGATCAAAGTGCAGAACGCAACAACCTGAACAAGGAAGGAGTTAAGTAATAAAAACATAACACACCAAAGGAGGTCACGTGAAGAAGCAGGGTTCGTGACTGACAAGGTTCACTCTAGAACGTAAGAAACGAGGAAAACTCTTGGGAAGTGTGAAGGTAGTGTACTCGGAAGGGCAGTGTGCGCTGCGAGGGCGAGGGCGAGACGTGGTGGGTGACGAGGGTGATGGGGCCGGAGCGATTCGGAAAACAAAGGCTACGAGTGCGGGATGCGAAATGTGGAGCACACGCGTCATGCGGGAGCGATAGCCCTGAACAAGCAGAAGGAGCCAGAGACCTTGTGAGGAAGGAGCTACCCATGAAGTCCCGTAATATCGAAATCTCAAAGTGATAAAAATAAATTCAAATACTTGCAGTTTTAAAAACTTAATATGTAAGAAGTTTTACATATTTATGGACGAGGTCGGGAGCGCGGTGGCGCAGATTCGAGTGCGGAAGCGGGATGGGGGTGGATGGATGGATTGATTATTTGATGATTCTGGGGACGTTAACTACTATGGTCATTAGCACCATGCGAGTGATGCATGCTATTTCACAGGGAGTGGTGGTATTCGTTCCCCGTAGAACTTGAGATCCAGCGTGGACCTAAACAATTTGCGGGGAATCCCCCCTCCAGATTTCTCCCCTAACGCGGGGAAACCCCGAGCGCTGTATCTAAGGTATCCCGACATGTGTGTACGGCTAGTGCATGTAAGTGTATAAGTGCGATAAAGTCCAACGGACGAGATCAGTATGAGAACGGAAATATCGCGCGCGGCCTGTGGCGCGTTTGTTACGGCACTGCTCAATCATTCGCCTGGTGTTGATAGGAGAAGCTTCAGAAAACTACAGATCAGCCGGCTGCTAAATTGTTTCTAGGTGGTGTCAAAAACCCTGCCGTCATAGGGACTCGATTCCTAGGACTTGGCGGTGTGGTTCGCAGCAGCGAAAAGAGTTGTTGCGTGAGTTAGCGGGAAGAGGCGGTGCGGGCGGCGCGCGGCACGGCATGAGGGGGGAGAGGGCGACGGGGGGTCGGTGCGGCTCGGAAAACAATAGCGCGAGGCGGT
>BOPP01000048.1:2258015-2299071 GCA_017312745.1 Gryllus bimaculatus
CACCTGCCGCCCGCGCCCGTTAAGGGCGTAATGGGGCAGCGTCCCCAGGCGCTGACGCTCCCGCCGCCTCCCCCCCCCTTCCGTAACGGGCGAGAGTGTTGGCATAAAGGGCCCTTAAGCGGCGCTGGCAAGGCCGTCGGGGACAGCGCTGCTCGCCCGCCCGCCGCGCCGCGCCACAGCCCTCGCGACGTGCCACGCCCCCCTCCCCCCGGCGACACTTGCGGGCGCCGCGCTTCCGATTGCTAGCGCGATAACGCCACCTAATGGCACACGTATTTACCCTCGTGACTATAATTTAGACAGTACGTCTTTCAGGTGCTGCTCAGTAGTCACGAAGTTTGTTTGTGGTTCTCAAATTCACAATCCGCTCAGCGCAACCTGTCCGAAAATATGTTTGTTTCGGAACGCTAGGCTCTTTTTGCGCGGCTAGAAATATGAATTGGCTGTTTTCCTGTTCCTTTTCTGCATAGCTAACTCTATGTATATTTTTTTATTTTCTCAACAAAATTCTTAATTATCAAATCTTTTATCTAGCCAGACTATTGTGACAAAGACAGTAGTTTCTCTTCTCACTGGAAATGTGCGCTGACAGCGTACTGGTACGTATTCGTCCGGTTGTGATTCGTCCTGTGTATTAATTTTTTTATCATTCGGAAACTTATATTTCCATCTTCAAAGCTTACTCAATATTAATTAAACGCAATTCTTTAAGATTAATCACATGCGTTTGTAAATGGATATACGACAAGATGGTGACAGTCGATACCAGATTAGATAATGGCCGCCAGCTTATAGCTTGGAAACAAAATAATGCTCATTAAAACTGCAAAAATAAATCAGAGTAACTAAAACTCAGTGAGGTTGCTATGGTTATGAAGATAAAAGTCAATTGTTCATAATATTATATTTATTCATTGAAATATTTGCAACCGCTGCTATATTTAGTGCATTGATATAAGTGAAGGTTCCATGAAGACAATATGACAACGTATTAAATATATTGCATTCTTTTCCTTTGCGATAACCAACCTTAAGTAGCAATTGTTGCTGCGACGTTTTATACTTGTAATCCTGGTCTGCACTTTTTTTCTGAATAAACCTCATTCGCTTTAAATCGACAATGTGCATTTCAAACTAAGCAATTCTTTTCTAAACCGGATAGCCTCCATTGCAGCAAATGGATACGGTGCAGCTTTCGACATCTGTGAATGTTAAGTAGTGCGTTTTCTCTGTGTGCTTTCTTGAGCCAAGTCTTGCGTGATACTCGTAGATTCGCGTCTTGCATACATAAAACATTATGTAGGTGCAGGTAGATAATTATTATTCACACTACAATGTGACTGTTTGTTCTATTAAATTACAAGTCTTATTTAAAACTACCTTACACATTAATGCACTCATTGGGTTAATTTTTAATCCAGCTTTATTATATCTTCAAAATTTAGGAAATGAATTCAATTAAAGAATGATATTGTACATTATCATGTGTCAATATTATTTGGAGGTTGATGAATATGAAATTTGATAGTAATAATAGCTCAGAAATATATTTTCAGATTACTATCGTAACATCCTTCAACGTCATTTAACTCTTATATCGCTGTGAGACCGAGCATTGAATGTGACTTGCAGCAGCAGTGATGAAAATAAATATGTAGCTGGTAATAGCTAAGCATATGACAAAAAATTATTTCTATTTTTTAAATAAACACAAACTTGCAAACAACAACTTCCAGCCTTTTTTTTCTTTCAAGAAAGAACTACAAGTCGCGGTGAAGAAAGTAAAATGTATGAGTAGAACGTCTGATCGATCGAGAAAGATAGAATTTTTGAACTTCATTGGTAGATGGTTCAGAAATGAAATAACGATTAAAAATATTTAAAATTACATATTAAAAATTATCGGTGTCGGATCAAAACGTCAGAAAAATGTAATCTTTTAACTTATCCGATTTCTATTCCGCCTTTTCTATTAAAGTAATTGACTCATTAATCATAATACTTGAGGCTTAAAAAAAGAGAACACAATTTCTCTTACGATGTAGAATTGCGATAAACAAACGCAACCGAAACTGAAGGTGCGTATTCGAGTAGCAGAGCGCCGGAGAAAGAAGCCCTTGTGGAGCCCGGATCCGGTTTGCTCCGGCCGCTGAGCAACGGAGGCGCGTGGAAGGCGGGGGAGATCGCTCACACAGCTGCCTAGCGCCTCGCGCCTCGCGCCTCGCGCCTCGCGCCTCGCGCCGCCGCCGCCGCCGCCAGGGGGGAGAAAAAGCGAAATTATCGGGCGTGACTCCGGGCAAACCGGCGCATGCGCGTGCGTGATGGAATCGCAACGGTAAGGCGTACGACCACTTGATTTTTGTGGCCCGCGAAATGACGTCCTTGTTCTGGTTTGTACTATTGATTTTTTTTATTTGTTTTATTTATTTTCATTCGGAAGTACAAAGTTCAGTTGCATCAATTTTCAATATGTATTGTATGACTTACAGATATTCTTATTACCTATCTAAAAAATAACTAGACTACAGGAAGGGGTAGGAAGCAACAATCTGCGCCTACTATTCACGATTGTTGGAGAATATGTTTAGGAAAGCATTTAAAGGGTAACGGTTTTTTATTCGTGCTGGAGTATAGTCTGTTGAGGCGAGGTTGTAGTGGCTGACATGTAGTATAGAATTGATATTTGAATAAAAGTTATTGGAGAGATGGGCTATGTGTTTGATGATGCATTTCACTGCCTCTTGTTTGAATTATAATTGAATCTTTTACTCTTCAAATTTCTGCACGTTGCGTCTTCTAGTTGACTCCCACTGCCAGTGTCTCTCCACCTTGTTGCTAGGCGTTGTGTCACAAATAACAATCGATAAGTGACTACTTTATAATCGATTAATTCGGAAACGGCACATGCCCAATCTTGGCGAAAATGAGTTAAGCTTGCCCATTGATTTAAAATTTGATTTTCACGTTTTTACACGTCAAAATGACAGATGTCTACAGTTCATTAATAGTACCAAGTAGATATGGTTCTGATTACTTCGAATTGGTCCCTTTTTCGGGAGATGTCATTTTCCAAACGTGCGCGCCGAATAGCTGATGCAACCGTGACCTTTACGAAATACCAGATTCGATACGTATGTAGACAGGATATTGGTGGGGTGTGAGTGAAACTTCAATGTTTTGGAAAACATAACTCTGTCTTCAGGGACTACTATATGTGGGCGAATATTGACATTCCTGTCTTGTTGCCCTATTTCTCAATGCCACTTTTTATACTAAATATGAACGAATAACTGAGCAATCGAAAACGTTTGTAAATAATTACACATTTTCAAGCCATAAAACTACTGAAGAGCACCGATTTTAGTTTGGTGGATTACATCTCCTGTTGCCAAGTGAGTGCTCTCAAAACTAAACCACTTCTGTTTGGATCAACCTACTGTTTCAAGTTTCGTCTCCCCTACCGCCGCCTCTCACGAGTTTGAATTTGGTTAAATGCGTCATGTGTAGATCGATAACGGTACCGTCTCCGCACGCATGCGTCATCAGGAAATGGCTTCTTTTCTCTACAAAACTATAATGAAGACACTCACGGCACCAAAGTATAGAAACATGTTTCAAACTGATAAGATATTAACATATAGCTGAACGTTCACAGACCAAGCGTTAATGAATGAAAAAAGTAGCTCAGAGAAATGTAATAAAACCAACTTATGAAAGTTATGAACACGTGAGGACATTGATTGATTAGTGATTTTGGTCGCGTTAACTGATAAGTAATTACTCCCGTAAGTGTAGTGCACGTTTTCCTCAAGAGGAGAAGGATGAGGTGGTAGTGGTGGCGATCATCCCTCGCTGAATGCCGAGATCCGGCGCCGACCTCCCTCGCGATTAGTGCGATTTTTCTCAACTAGGAATGTCCCATCAACAGGGCACCGCCCTTGCCGGGACACGCTTTAAACCCCCGCTCCGTCTCCGGGCACGTGTGGTAGCGTCGTGCATGTAAGGGTGGGTGTGTGTTAGTAAAGAGTGAGCATAGGACAAGGAAGGGGAAGGAAAGTTCGCGCGCGGTTCGCGGCTCGTTTGTTAGGGGACTGCTCCGGCATTCGCTTGGTGTTGATCGGAGAAACAATGGAAAACTGCCGATCAGGGCAGCCGGCCGCTAGAAATCTCCTCCAGACAGACTCTGAATTCGTTCTAGTTATCTAGCTAGTGTCGAAAATCCTTCCACTGTCGGGACTCGAACCTAGGACCTCCCTGTCAGAGGCACTGCAGGGGCATCAGTTGATGCCCTGAGCGACCTATCTCAATGAGGCCACTGATATAAATGATTTGTTGAAAACTGAAAATATCAACTAAAACCAATGAGACTATTGCGTAACAACTTGATGATATTTATTCCACCTTTCCTTCAAACCAGCTTCTTCGTTCTATTCAAATTTCTGTAACGTCATCTCAAACGAATAAAGTACGTCCCTGGGTTTCTCGTGGGCTTGCTGTTCCCGTATGCTAATGCATGCGAAGGAATGTAGGCGACGACACAAGGCGTTTTGGGAGCAGCCCTGCCACCCCGCACGCCGCACCTCCTTGTTCTTCGACCTTCAATTGTTCTGCGCGATACGTTAGTCAAGTTCATTTGTTGTCCTTCGCGCCATAACTTCACCAGGGACTGCAATTACTTCAACCCATTCGCAGCAGAGGGCTCTCCTGGTGGGGGTTAAGGAAGCTATAATGAGATTTAGTTCGTTTTAATAGGTGGCGTACATGAGTTTCATACGTCGCCCGTGACATGTTTAGTAAATGGAGGCGGAGTTAAGTTTCTCGGTGGTTGGATTTGTTGAACAGATCGTTTTCAATTTCAATTCTCTGATTTACAATAGTGAGATTATGAATGTAACGAAATTTTTTTTCACGGGGGGGGGGGGAGTCGCTCAGCAAAGAAATGTATTAGAATGAAGTTATCGACAGATTATTCATCAGATTTGATTGTGGTAAGATGTATAATAGAATAGATTTTTGTTCCATATGCCATTTCTTTCATATAATCCATATAATTTCCTGCTCAATGCGGAATTCCATATCAGATCAAAATGTTGTTATCTTTTTTTCAAGAGCACCAAACATATTTTTATTGTTTTATTTGCATTCTAACAATTTTTACATAACAGTTTTCTTTTGTATTTTCTTTCTGAGGGTTTTTCTAGAACTACTGCGTTTGTGAACAATGAACAAAAAAGTTTAAGACCAAAGCCAAATTCATCTAAGTCAAACAATTAGAGGTGAATTAACTGCCTAGATTTAGTGGTAGGATTTCACTGATTTCATTGCATCACCTACTGGTAACTTCTTTTTATTATTTTTTTGATAAATTGATACTGAGTATGGCATTAATTAATTATTAATAGTATTAAAGCATGTAATATTTTTCAACTCTGATATTTTTACCTTGTGAAAGGCCCTAATACATCCAGTACTATCCAGATACAACTACTCGACACTCTGAGGCTCATGAATTTGCCAGTACTTTCTAAAGCTTTCGTAGTATTACCTTTGATATATTAGTCTTCGCGTCCGAGTATCTTCAGAGAAACGAATGAACGCATACACCGCTTGCACGAAAGGCGCAGATAATAATCCCAGGGAGCTGCTTTGTATCACGCCTCGTCGGCTTTTGTACCCCCTCGAAACGGCACCTCATCAACGCGCCGCACCCCACCCGTGTGGAGTCTTTGAAACTGCAAGACGCAAGAGTCGTCGCGGAACAATGGCGCGGGTAGCGAACGCGACTTTCCACTGTTCGGCGCGGGGGTGGGGAGGGGAGGGGAGGGGAGGAGGGTAGGGGAAGGGAAGGGAGCGTGTGCGGAGCGGTCAGCCACCTTCGGTCAGCGGCGCCCGCCGCCGTAGTGGGCGGTCCGCGTTCGAGCCCCGGCGGCGCGCGGCGGCCGCTCTCCCCACGACGCGCACGCGCAGTGGGCCGCGGAGAGTGCGTCGCGCGCCGAAATGACCTTAAATAGGGCCGCGGCCACACCATGCGGTTTTCCGCCATAAAATTGACGCGCTCAGTTCAACCAGGGGCTATCCCACATTTTATGTGAAATTGAGTTATTAGCGTTGAATATAACTTCAAATTATCTTATTTGAGTGGAATGTGTTATTTAAATCCAGTAAGTGCCGACCTGATGGCCGAGATGGCTACAGCGTGTGCCGACTCAGCGCCTCGGTCTGAGGGTCCGGGGTTTGGGTCTAGCCGTAGGCGTGGTTGCTTGTCCTTTTGCCTTTCATGTATGTGTGTTGACGCGGAAGACCTTGTGAGCTTGCTGGCCACAAGATCGAGGAGCCCGATTCTCGAGCCACGAGCGAAGAACATTTTACTTCGAATTGTAATATTATATTTAGTGCTGAAGGAGAAACATGATTCAATACGATTTTCATCGAAGTACATTACCTCAGTCTCTAGCAGTCTTCATTAAACTACAAGTTATTCTAGTTTCTCGAAACACTTTTATACGAAAGACAGTAGCATTACTTTTCACAAGAACGCAGATTTGTTGCTCAAACAATTAAGTAAGGCTTAAGGAAGGCTAAAAAGTGCGCGCTTATAGTTCTGAAGGGTGCACACTGTTTGCTCTTTGGAGAAAACGCACGGTCAAGACCCACGGGATAACCGTCTCCTACGAGGAGCCGTTCACTATTGCACGAGTCCTTTGTTTCTGACAAAAGAAGCGTGCCCGAAACGCATGCGCAATGTGCTTCATAAGACGCATGCGCAAAATGGAACGAAAAGACGCATCGCGTGGGCGCAGTTTAACTGTGTCAAAACAAAGTGTTTGGGGGTGGGAACGGGTCATGGGCGAATTCCAGTATGAATTGTAATATAATTGAAGGGAAATTAATGTTCAAATTTGAAGAAATATAATTGAAGGCAAATTATATAGTCAAAATCAAATGCTACATGTGTGTAGTAATGTATTACAATAATTGTTAGCAAGTTTGCTCGTTTATGTTAAAATATTTTCACTTTTTGGGGCTCGAGCTCATTGGCAAGATCGTACATATTTTTAATAATATCTGTTCTAGACGCTGTACAGATGACAATATGTTAAAAAAAACTAGTTGAACGTTCACTGTTTTGATCGAAATGCACAAATATTCTCAGCAGGGATAGATACTCAAATTAAATTTCAACCTATTTACAAGGAGGCCTGAGGGCAAAACGCCGGAGATTTCACAAAGAGAGGACGCATAACGATGGTTTTGTATTGTTTTGCAAATATCCATAGAGCTTGTAAATATCCACTTAGGGGTATGGAAAGTCTTAATATAACATCTTATACGATCAAATAGTAAGTCCTCACCTAAACAAAGGCAGAGGAAAACTGTGGTATGGGCCGTCGGTTACCTGGTGAAATGCGACTTAAATTAGTTTTCCTGAGAATTAAGGTATGCATTGGTCAAAGGAGAAGTTTAGCAAAATATTATACTAGAAATTAAGGAATAACAATAAAAGGTTGCTGATTCTGAAGTGAGTAAAAACCGATAAGCATAAAATGTACTTTTATTTTACATAATTCGGCAGCCTCCGTATGTCTATCGCTACCCCTACAAATCAGAGAGAAGGAAATCATCCTTGAAAATGGGGTCACAGCCTCCCACTCCTCATTCGCCATCTCTTTTGAGAATAGCCGCACCCCTACGCGTTCCAGAGAGAATAGGGAGTCACTGATTACTGTGATGAAGCCCCTATTCAAATTCTAGCTGCCCTGAACACTTTCGTGGCAGCGTGGGCGAAGGTTTCGCTCACTTTCGCGTCGCCTGCCCTCTGCTCTTTTCTGCCAGTGGAAACCGGTCAACTTCCTCGTCTGCATACTGGAAGCGGAATATGCCAAGGTACGGAGAGGGGAAGGGAACTTACACAGTTCCACGGTGAAAAGAGATGGGTGAGCTCTTGCTCATCATTTCGACTTCAGCCAATGAGCTTCAGGTACGATTTTGCACTACCGTATTAGCGGAAGTTTTTAAGCCAACCGGATACCAAAATTAACGCATTGTTACGTCATTGAAACAGGCATATGCAGCTTTAAAAAATTTTATATCTTCTTTTTCATTCGTCATTTCGTTGAAAATTGTCGCTTTATGCCTCTTTCAAAATGTTTCCCAACACTTCTCGCTCTCCTTGCAACATGGCGGCTAGTCTGGTCTGGCTATTCAAACGAAGAGCGCGTGTTGTGGTCACATGGTTCGGGACACAAATTCGTGCTGCGCAGAACGAGCAAAAGTCGGTGCACCGGAGTAGTCCACCCATCTTTTTTCACCATTTGTCCAGTTTCCAGAATTTAAATCGAAAAGAAACTATCGAATAGCGTTGACACACTATTGATTCACGATTATCGATACCCACTATACTACAAGGAAGAAGTTTTTGCACAGCGTGAGGCACTTAAACGTTTACCACTTTTGAGTCTCTGCGCGTGTGAACTCGAAATGATAGTGGAGCCCACTGGTCTGCCGGTTTTAGCAGGCAACTTATATGGAATGTTAATCTATCACTCCGTCATGCTAGATGGAATTTGTTCTCCCCTGCTGCGACAGCGTGTGATCTTCTCATCGTCTATCTTGTGCCCTTCTGCCCAGTTACATGTAAATACATTACTTACTCTTACATTTGCATGTACTATACTATTTGGAAGTTTAAAGCTTGTCTCGTGTGGATTGCTGCCCTGATGGAGCAACTGTAAGGGGAAAACATTTGGTGCGGCCCGGGATGGCATGTTCTAGCAGGCAAGAAACACGGTCAGGGGAGTATCATGCACTGCGAGTGGAACGACCAACGTTTGTTTCTAGTTGACACGCTCTGAATCGATGGAGTGAGAGGTTCGCGGAGAAAATTGGTTAACATGAAATTATCAGTATGCATTGTATTGTATTATTCCGTAGTCGTCTAGATGGTTACGTTCTAAATGATCTCTCTTGAGATTTCTGCAAATTTAAGAATTATAAATTATTTGAATATTCAGGAACAAAAATCAGACACGCCTTTACAAAATTCACGGTATGGGATTAATTTTACATTAAGTGGAACTGAACACAGTGAAACCTTATGTGACCTCTAACACACATTTGTGTATCACGTACAATTAATTTTCTGGGAGTCTGGCAGTAGCACAGTCACAGTCGTCCAGGCGCATCTACAAGTACGTATGAGATAAGTTACCAGAATACAGCTGGGTCGAATCAGTAGTATAAACGTTTTCAGGTTTTCATTTGTCTCTTGTCTTGGACAATGCCAAGTAATGAAAAGTGTAGCCTCTGTGAATTCCAATAAGCAAACTCTTCGCAAATGGGCGGATGCACGATGCACGGCGGCGCGTGTTTGTGACGTCATTTGGAGTAGGCGGCGGGTGAAATACCCGTACAAGGCCGCTAGGAACGTAGCGTACTCCAATCAGCATGTGCTGCGTCGACGCCGGGGAATCGATGTCTGCATACGCATGGGCAAGTTAGGCACTCATTGACGTAAACTGTATGACTAGTTTGACGTACGCACGTAACAGCAGTTTCGTAGCAGCAATTTCATTGAAGTTCATACTTTGTTTTGTTCAGAGAATGCTCGAAATTTTCTTGAAGCGTAGGAACCCCAACATTATCACATCATCGTTTAGTTAGCCCATTGAAATCATGGCTAGCGAGCTCGCTTTGCATGCTGCGACTCCGGATTTGATTCTCGATTAGGGCAAAATTAAGTCCAGGCTATCCACTAATACGGCCCAGTTCATGAAGATGTGCGACGGTGAGAAAACTTCTATTATGTAGAACATGCCAAATAAATGGTGCAAGAAGTTGCGATCTGCTTTACGTAGGTCTCCCGAACTCCTATCCATCAAGCTGGGACGCCATGTCAGGCTCTAGCTTCCCGAGGCTGCAGTGTATTCATTCATACATATTTACTTATATCTTTATTTATATTTTTGATTTTTTATGATATCGGAAGTAAGCTACATATTTCAATGTACAATTCGCAATCGAGAAGAAACAAAACAGAATACTGTAAAGGAAAGAAAGTATTTTTATTTTCACTTTCGTATCGATCCAAGTCGTTTTTTTAACTTCATAAAAATAGCACAACGTTACTTTCAACGTTCTTCAATTTCTTCCATCTCATCCTGTATAAATTCTTGTCAATTAGATTTGAATACGTTTTTGTAACTAATATACTTACTGAGTAATATATTTACTGAAGATTTACTTGTTAAAATACGAATTAGAACAAACGCTTGAATGTGCGCAGATTGTAATCGGGCGTTTTTTTTGTTATCAATACTCTTTAATCTGCCCCGTAAAACCGTGAAGTGTCAAATCGTTCGTATGGGAGACTTCTTGTGAGAGAAGACATTTCTTCACTTTTGCGTCTTTCCAGGTGCAGCCCTTCTCGTTGCTTCGGCTCAGCTGAGATCCCTCTCACTCAGGAGAAAGTTCTCTTTTTAATCCACGGAGATCTATAGAAATTAAAAAATGTTTTGGTACTTTTGTTAGTTCATCACGGTTTATTTCATTGAAGATTTGAACGTTATCAACTTTTCGTTTCCCTTCCGTCGAGAATAGACTGTGAATTTCTTCTCCTAACTCACTCGAGCTGCTTAATTTAAATTTCCTATTCTTCCATCCTATCTTGTTTGGTGTATCTCCATATTTCCTTCTTATCTCAATTTATGAACAGTATTTTGAAATATACTTTTTAAAACAACAACATTTAATATTTTCATATTGCATAACCATAAACATTGACATTACTCCCGGGATGTTAAAAAAAATCAAGAAATTTCGTCATAACAAAAAGTGTTCACAACGTTACTGAATGCTGGCCGTTGACTTCTTCCGGTGGTTTTTATGTTTATCAAATAATGGGCCATACAGGACACAATGTTTAGAGTCTTCACACGCCACACTGTCGTTTGTGATTGCGATGGAATGTTATGGAATGCGCTGTAGGTCATTGGACAGCTGAGTGGGTATGTGCGCACTGTATGGTGTGCTTTTTAAAATGTAGGTAGTGTAAACTATGACAGCTCTAGGTTAGACGTTAAATTGTTTTTAATACGGCTTGATTTTCTGGTATGTTATCTACTGTGTTCTGTGTGTTATATTGAGTGGCATATTGTGAAGTAATAACAAGAAAGATACGCCTACATACAAATTCAACAGTTTCAGCAGCCATGTGCGTGTTAATTAATTCTCAACTTATCGATTGACGAGGACCAGTTAACACTATGTATCGACATCACCTTGTGACAGATGATTTAGTCGCAATAGAGTTTGGTCTCCGTAGTTCTCTAGTGTTCGTGTATCGCCCAGTTATGGAAGGTGAAAAGTGGGGCTGATTCGGATTATAAAGTGAATGTGACATTGGGAATTTCGGACGAAGTGCTGACCGTAATTTTTTAACCCCGATGGGGGGGGGGGGCGGACGTAAAGGTAGGATTCATCCCCGTCGCGGTCGGAGGGTATTCGGAAAGGCGGAAACTCACCGCCAGCCACGTCTTGCAAAGAGAATTCTGTCTAAGGTCGGGTGAAAGTAAATCTTCCGACGATTCCACCTTCAGACGATTCCATATTCACCCACCCACGGCCAGCTCAAACAATGCCAACAACATAGCGTTACAACGACGACCTACATAGCGCAATCAGATGCGACCGCAACCGCTGCGGGCTCGAATTCCACGTGAGGCCACGGGTGTCTTCACTTTGTAAGTGCAGCCGGGTATCGGAAGGCTAACTACCGCTATATAGGACCCTACCACCGCATTAATATCAACGATAATGTGAATTCGCGAACGGAAATGAGTCTTATAAGCCGATTCTCTTAGGACATAGTTGACGTTTCGCTACGTGAGACGTAGCTTCCGTTTTCGCATTTAATATCAAATAACATTGAGTCGGTGAAACGCATAATACGCATTTATTTGATTTATCTTACTATGTATTTATGACAAAAAACGTCATAAAAATAAAACTCACTATTTAAAAACCAATTGTGGACTGTTCTTGAATCAATTGATAATTCTGTTACAAATCAAACATATTCTCACATTCTTCACACTCAAGCAACATTTGTGGCATGATAAATCTCAGAAGTTTACTCTCTTTGCACAATATTGTGTTCTTGAAACTTCACATATAAGCACGGAGCTTCGCATACACCTAAAAAGAACTTTACATACATGTACGAAATGGAGCCAAGCTATTATTATTAAGTTAAACAACAGAACTCAATCTACGAAATATCAGCCATTCATAGTACGGAGTGTCTTCGTTGGCTCGATCCCGTCTGTCGTTTTCCGTTGATTATCTTGCGAGAATCGAATTGCGTGCTGGGCACGTTAACGGATTAGACCCGTCAACTCATTTATAATATCTATTAAATAAATCATCGCGTCATCCATCACGCTTCCATCACGTAATGGTTGGCAAGGCAAGCGCAGCCTCAGTTACGTGTTGGGTTGCCAACAATTCTGTACGGACTTGAAACACCGCGAAGAGAACATTCAATTTCCATATTTGTGAATTCAGGGTCAACTCGTAATTTTACTTTCATAGCTTTCCATCTGTGCAAGCTAATAGGCAAAAGCATCTCACGTACGGTCAACGGCAGTGCTTTTCGTTGCGTGGACGCCCTTGCCGTCGGAGCGCGGAGCTTTCCGGTCTTGAACCGCGGGGCGCGGGGCCTGCGTCGAAGGATTCGCCCGTGAACTTTGCCTCGCGGCGGCCGCTCCGCCCGTAGCGTTGCCTCGTCTTTCACACCTGGAAATGAGCCCACACACGCTGCGCCCTCTCTCTTCCTGTACTCACTTTTTGTACGTGTGAGTGTGCGTCACAACCTGTCCTTTTAAAGACCGTACTTGGAACAGGGTTATGCGCATACGTCAAGATACGTCCCACGTATCCCAAAGAATTAGAAGCATCTGGATTTGGTTGCGAAGTTTTGGCTACTTTTCGTATTTGCCTGGGCAGGTAAAGCGGGTTAGAAAACACATCATACATCTCTTATCACGTAAACGAACAAATATTATAAAATTATGAAGTAAAGCCAACTGTCTGTTCCTTGCGACGATTACCAGATCTCAAGTTGGAATCGTCAGGCATTAGAAGACGCAACTGTTATTCACCGCAGCACCCAATGCCCAACCGAGCCCCATGGGGTATTACTAACCACGTATATGCCGATGACCTCCTGGTCTTGAAGCATGCAGAAGCGTTGGCGACAGTGGGAACGCCTCCTTGAAACGCTTCGCTCGCGTGTTTTGCGTGCATTGCGGCAGAGAGTAGTGGCAAGTCCACTCTATTAACAGTGCTTCTCACACAAATTTGGTGCTTCGCCTCAGGTGAAAACCACCTTCCATCCCAAATAATCATGTAAATCGTACATTACATTATTAAACAGAAAAGTTATCTGTATAGCGGTACCAATATACCAGCAATTGTATGGTACTAGAAGAAACTATATCCTTCACTGAAGGCTAAATAGAAAGGATGGAAGAAAGGACGGAAGACCAACCTGAGCGCCATTTCTTGCGCATGCGTGCTGCCCTTGGCTCTCGCGTTAGTTGTAGACCTCCCGGGATCGAACCGCGCAACGCTGGAGGCGAAGGCGGGGATGATGGTGGAATTGGAGAAGGCGGCGAAAAAGGCGGTGACTGTTGTGATTGACCAGAAGCACCACTCCAATCTCACAGTTATTGTGATTGTAGTGGTGACTGTTGTTGTGATTGTAGTGGTGACTGTTGTTGTGATTGTAGTGCTGACTGTTGTTGTCATTGTAGTGGTGACTGTTGTTGTGATTGTAGTGGCGACTGGTGTTGTGATTGTAGTGGCGACTGGTGTTGTGATTGTAGTGGCGACTGGTGTTGTGATTGCAGTGATGACGGTGGTGTGTTGTGGTGGTGGTAGTGGGAGTGGGAGTGGTGTGTTGTGGGCGTGGGCGGACGGGAGGGAGGATGCGGCTGCGACGGCGGCTTCTCCTTCTCGGAACGGTCGCGCGCGCGTGTGAGAGGGGGGCGTGGCCGCCCGTGCTCTCCGGTGAGAGCGCACGCGCCGTTACGCCGCCGCCGGGCGCGGACGCCACGCCTGGGAGGGCGCGACCTGCTTTCAGCCTCCTTTGCGCGGCGCCTGCAGCCAGCGCCAGCGGATTCCTCGCCCGCGCTGCCTGCGGATCTGCAGTTGCAAGCGCGTATATACTGTGCCTCCCTTAAACCGAGGCACAGACAACCACAGCGTCTCGTATCTCCCGCAGCTTCCCCATTAACCCACGTGTCTTCCAGCTGTGCTTTCCATCGTTCTGACTCCGCCGCGGCGTGGAATGTGTTGCTCTTTGGCGTCCGACATCTCTCATTGTTGACGTAGCCTCCTCGTTTACCCAATGGTTGCAGTCGAAAACACGCCGCTTAAAAACGGAGACGAGCACGATTCTACCCATCTAGCACTTGACCTGAGCCAAACCGCAGAAATGGTGGTCGATCGTATTTGGAAGGTTTTGGGCGGTGGGAGGTTGGAGCGAACCGTGCTGAATAAACTTATTCCGTGAGCGTATCGAGCATTAATAGGATACAATTATTTGGGATATGTGTATGAATGGTCGTTTTTGTATGTCTCATAGGACTTTAACCCTCCATTAAATAAATCCCGAGTGGATGTACCAATTTGATGAAATAACATTGGTTTGCGAAAGAATAATATGAGCCCAGTCTTAATTTGCACGCTTCTTGTGCACTCCGCCGAGCTATAGGTAATGCTTGTAAGAGCTGCATTTTCTTGAATTAATTGCTTGGAACGATTAAAAAACAAGGTTGTAATGATCTCTCTAAGGCGATTTAATATTGCGTTCTTTCTTTATAGTGTTATGTTTTATTATAGTTTTACACACTACTTTAAAGAACCTGCATTCATGTAGTTTAGAGTTTTTTGTTTCGTAATTTATACGTTTTATGACGTAAGAAACTATTCAATAAAAATAAATTTTAAATTACAAGAGTTTTTACGTCGTAACAAACTACTAAATCTGTAATAGAAAGGAATGTATTTTACTCGTATTTTATCAACTACTTTTCATTGCTTCACCTTTCTCGTGATAATGTGTCATAGCTGTCCTCATTCATTCTCATTCTCCTTTATAGCATGATTATCACTTCCCACACCTATGTGCGTCGTGAATGAACGGCAGGCAAGACCCGCCCCACCTTTGTGTGGGCGCCACTCATTATAGGTGAACAGGTAGTTTTGATCGCCCCGCACGAAGGTGGTAAGAGCTAATTGATCATACCATTTAACTCTCATGGTGCCCAGGCAGAATTTATGGATGCAAATTGTAATCAATAACGATACTCATTCTCGAAGAATATCACACACAAAAGAAGCGACAATTCAGAAAAAAGTAAGGTATGCATTGCAGAAAAAAGCATGACATTTTTGATATACAGATGCATGTCAAAAATGTTCATGATCTTCAATTTCACTCACTTTTTTGAAATAGAGAACTAAGTAAATTTTTCTGCGTAACGTTTCACCTATTCCATTATTATTCTCGGTCTTTGGAATAGATTTCCAGTTGCAATCTGTGCCTCCCATCATCCTGAAACCGAGACACCGACAACCACAGCATCTCGTGTCGCCCGCGGCTTCCCCATTAGCCCACGTGACTCCCAGCTGTGCTTCTCATCGTTCTGCCTCTGCCGCGGCGCGGTCTCCGGCTCTTCTCTCTCAGGGCGACCGATATCTCTCGTTGTTGACGTAGCGTTGTCGTTCACCAAATGGTTAGAGGTCGAAACACACCGCTTAAAAACGGAGTCGAGGAAGACTAACCACCTAAGACTTGAGGAACTGAGACAAACCGCAGTGAACGGGATCGAGCCGAAACTAACCGAACTAAAGTGAAGTGAACTGCTGTGAACTAGATCGAGCCGAACCGGAACTACTCGCGGCGAGACGACTTGATTGGAGTCGCACCGAGCCGAACTGGGCTGATCACTGGCGTACTATTCAAAATCGCTCCAACGTTAGCTGAGACAGATCGAGTTTTATTATTAATAAATGAAACCGGACAGAACGTTAGTGAATTGGGCAGGAAAGTAGCGAACCGAACAGAACAGAACTGAAGTGAATCGCGGCGCAGGCTGCCGATTCGCGCCATGCCCAAGCGCGCCGACTCGCCCGCCTCCTTAGCGCTTCCCTCCGCCCGCCGCGGCCTCCCACGCGCCGCAGTTGCTCCATGAATGAAACGAGCGAACGAACGACCCCGCAGCCTCCGGAAGGGCGCGGCGTGAGCCTTGTCACGTCGCCCCCCGCCGCCCCCGCCCGGCCACAGGCTACGCTCCGCGCGCCCTACCGACCGCTGGCGCGTTTTCGGCGGCCCCCTTTGCAGGTCATCGCCTCGCTGCTCTCGACCCTGCCGCGACCGCCTCAGCCGTCGCCACCCGCCGCCGCCCGCCGCCGCCACTGTCGCTCCACCCGCCGCCTACATCGCACGCCGCGACCTTACCCGCCGCTACCCGCCGCTACGGCCCGTACCGCCGTAAACCCGCACGCTACCCGCCAGCTACCCCGCGCTACCCGCCGCTACCCGTCCGCTACCGGTCCGTCGCTACGCCGTCGCTACCGTCGCTACTACGTCGCTACCCGTCGTTTCCCGTCGCTAACCTCGCCGCTACCGCCCCAGCCACCGCCCTGCCTCTCGCCGTCCCCGGCCGCCGCCCTCGCCAACCTGCCATCCCCGCCAACCCTGCCGGTCCCTCCACCCCTGCCGTTCTCTCGCATGCCGCCCCCGCCGCTTGCGGCCGCCGCCCACAACCCCCGCCGCTACCGCCTCCGTTTCCCGCCGCTCTCCACGCCCCGCGCTGGATAGCGGCCGCGGCCCCCACCCGCCAAGTTCAGCGGGCGCTTGAAGGCGAACCGCGTTCGCCTAAGCGTCGCGCTGTCAGAAACGGCGTTTCTCGGAAGGGTTTGCCTACCTGGAACTAAGAAGTCTATGTGAACCACGTCGGCTAAAATCACTTTAGTATTGTCAGATGGTTTTAATGTTGGTCAATGCTTGAGTGGTCTGTAAGTTACAAGGTGATTCGTACCATAGACCACTTTAATTCCAGGCTGGCCGTTTAGAAACGTTGATGACCTCTCATAGTGATCCGCAAACGTTGCGCCATATTGTTCATAAATGATTTTATATAAGTCTAATTAAAAATAGTTTAAACATGTAGATGTAATAATAGTAGGCAGAACGAATATTTTTGCCACGCATTTCAGATAGAACTTAGTCATTTTGTAAAAGGGTTATAGAAACGTTTTTTAAATAAGCCGCGTATAAAACAGTATCTATGAACAGAATGACATGATTCAATTTGAATTTATACGCATCTTCCTAACATTCATGATGCTCTCCTGCAAATTCGCTCCAAGTCAGATAGAATCTTGTCGTTCTGAGGTTGCGATTTGAACGTTTTGAGACGGTACTGCGCTTGTTACCACGTCTGCGAAATAGGTTTGCTTGTAGATATATGGTAATAAAGGGAGGAGTGTGTTTTAGCAAATATTTTACTACTTAGAAATTACTTACTGTAAGCCTCTACATTCTTCCAATGCGCCTTGGGATATACTTACAAACTTTTATAAGACTCTCAGAATATTGTTGAAACCTCATAGAAAAATATGAAATTTCTAAAAATAACTTAAAATGTTTAATTTGACAAAGTGAATTGTTTAAAATATGAATGCCTATGACAAACTGGCTGACGAATTGTACTGACAAAAGAAAGTACTATTTGAAAATGAAGGTCAATGAAATGATATATCGTATCGCTTCAACAAAATATTCAATGTGATCGTGGAATTACGTATCACCTTGATCTCCTTCTCAAGCTTATTTAAATAATTGTATTTATCTTGAAATCGGCGATCGATACTGTTACAAGTATGTAACCAGTTACTCGCGATTCCCTCTTAATAATTACTCGACGGACCATACAAGGACTTCTATATCAAGCAAGACTTGAAGTAGAAACAGGACGAAATTGCAAAGCAGGTGAAGGATGGGCGCGATGAGAAAAAGGTTATCGGTGAACCCTAATCAAAAAACAATCTCCCAACTATTCTATAGAAATAACTTCTTAATTGTTACCCATGACTTATTGCACTATTTTAAAAATGACTTCAGATATATATATATATATATATATATATATATATATATATATATATATATATATATATCACAAATAGCTCGTTCGTATAGGGGGAAATAAGGTTCATTCCATTCATTTTGTCCGAGCGGAACGTTGAATTTTTGCTACTTTATGAAGGAATTATATCGTTTTGTGCACAAATGTTGAGTAGCATTTCTGCCAAACTTACTTTTCCTCAAAGCTTTAAAGAAGTCTGTATTGGCTGAAGATCTTCAAAGAGAAAGGAGTAATGTAGAAAGTAAGGTCAAACTCGGATCGTGACATGCATTGTAACCTAAACTCACGATTGACCTACGAGTGAAGGAAACGTTAAACATGACCTTCAAACCATCAGCAGATGTACTACGTTGATTATATCGAAAAGGGTAAAAGGAAAGCGTGAGTAAAACTCGTATCTCGACGCAATCTATTAACTTGTGTTTCCTGGCAAAGCTTCGGTATTTGAAGGTCTAGAAATGTTTAGATACCTCATTTGTAAATGAGAGCTGTTGTCGGTCGTCAAGGAATTATATGCGGAAACTCTTGAGTTAATCGTTGAACCATGACACCATTATTAATAAAACTTGCGATAACTAATAGCTGTTTTGGCATCGCTCCTTTTAGACAAGAAGTGTAGAACAGGCGAGGCCTCAAGGACCACAACTAAAATCTTTAATAGCGTTGCGGGCCATATTTCACTACTCGGGCCATCAACACCTGACTTTTCCGTATTGTTCATCTCGGCAGTTTGTCCTGCTGCTCTCAAACGGGATGGGGGTGGGGTGGTACCATGCATGATATCAGACCGTACCATGCATATTGCAGTGAAACACGTTCGGATACTTTTGAATTTCTGAATTTACTAGACAAAAAAATTCTTAAATTTAAACCAAACCTTTTTTTACACTAAGAGTCGTTGACCCCTTTGCTTTTCACCCGACATGGATGCAAGGGGCCTGCACATTTGACCAATGACCATTAGTGGGCAACAGTAAATAGCACCGCTGGCCGCCTGTTGAACAACCCTGCTTTAGAGGGTTCTCTAACTCACTTGGTAAATTGATTGTAGTATGACACAATCTTTAGTTCTTGTGGCGTCCTTGATGATTCGCGGAAAGCACACTGCCCTCCGCAGCACTTCGACACCATCTGCGTTCAAAGCTCGCCTCCCAAATCTTCTCCGGCCGCCAGAACCACACATGCTAACTCTTCAGTGATACGAGGGTGACTGCCGGCCCGAGCGCTGGAGAGATCGTTTTAATAGCCAGGAGCAGCCTCGCGTTCGGGTTGGTCCACCGGAGGAAACCTCTTGTATACGCGCCGCGTCTTTGCCACCTTGACGTTGACCGTCACGGCCAGGCGTCGAGAACTTTCTCCCTGCGTCGCGAAAAGTAATGGCGGCGACGTTTCCAGAACAATCCTTGCCTTCGTCCATTTAATTACCCTCCGAGTGATTTATGAATCGTTACAGAAAGAACGAGATGGTGTGTTCAATGCCCTGTGTGTGTGTGCGCGGGTAAATTATTTGATCTTCTGGGAGAACAATTCCAATTACCTTGGTACCGTACCTTGATTCAAAAAGAAAACATTGGTATGTCGACCTTAGGCCTTGAAACACTATTATTTATCATTAATTTGTATGGAAACATTGGTGTAGAACATGAATCGTACTGTTAAGAATAAAACGAGTCAATGTCATGAGGTAATGATTCTACAACTTTCAATTAATTTACATGAATCGTAAAACTATCTTTTATCATACTACTAATGTACGAAAAGTTCGTAAATAAAATTTAGTAATATTTTTATTAGTGTTTCTAAAACCTAGAAAAAAGAATTATGAGTGACAACAAAATAGAAATGAGCATGTAGAGGAAGCAATATGGATAAATATGTCCAAAAAAGATTGTTATACTCAAGAGAAATTTTTTTAAATCCAACAAGAATACAGTTCATGATCATTGCTTCGACCTTTTACATTTGCAAGTCGTGACCTGATAGCGAGAGAATAAATTCGAGACACTTGCAGTAAGAGACATGGTGTACGGCATCTGATACAAGCATGAACTCACTGCTCGGGAAGATAAATGAGCAGAGTGAAGCGTGCAGGATAAAAGTGCACTTGAGGTTGACGTCTCGGACAACAAACCACGTTGCCTCCGTTCGCGGTTTACTACTGCAGCGAGTGCGAGCCAAGGCAATGCCTGCGGCTACCAACTACACATGACGCAATCGCAATTTTCCAGAAGCCTCGATTTCTCCCGCTGAGTAACGAAGCGGTTTTCCAGATCATTCTCTTGCCGGCGCTGGGCTACAAAACTCGTACGGCAATGTGTGATACTATAGTAAGCCTCTAAAAGAATTTTACAGGTATTTCTGATAGTGACCAACTATTTTTCTCTTGTAGCCACAATACCACAGTTGCAGTCTGACACAAACTTAACAGATGGCGATTACACCTGATGCATGTGTATGGTTTACGATTACTTTAATAAACGTTCTCATTCACATTTCTTCTTAGGGATTGTTTCAAGCAAATTCTCCTCATTGGTGCGAAGTCAAACTACATACTGTATACCAGTGCGAAGATTTACCAGAATCTCGAAGCAGAGAGATGCAGAATGCCAGGCCCTTGAAGACATAACATTCATGAGAAATAAGAGATAAAAGATCCAAACCTAGGGCGAGGTTGTTTGATTATTTTGTGATTCCGGGCGCGTCAATAGATAAGGACAATTTTCCCGTAAGTGTAGTGTATGTTTCCTCCCGTAGAGAAGTGGCTGTGATTCGTCGCCGACCGACCGTCGGCTAGCAAGGACACTGTCCCAGCCGGGACAAGCTCTAAGCTTCCGGCTTGTGTTTGTGTAGAGCATGTGTGTGTGTGTGTGTGTGTGTGTGTGTGTGTGTGTGTGTGTGTGTGTGTGTGTGTGTAAGTGGTGAGGATAGGACAAGGAAGATCGCGCGAAGTCCGTGACCCGTTCCCTGACCCGTTTATAAGGGTTCTTACGGCTCCGGCATTGGACTCCGGCATTCACGCTTACGGCTCCGGCATTCACCTGGTATTGATCGGAAAAACTAAGAAAACACATCAGAGCCACCGGCCACTCGAATTCTCCTCCAGACAGTGACGGAATTCGACGTAACTGTCTAGTTAATGTCGAAAATCCTGGCGACGTAGCAGGAAAGACCGTTCAGTGATGTAAAGAAGATAAAATAAACAATTAAAAAAGAAATAAAGATGGAAAGAGAGACCGGGGTGTTGCACGCCCCTGTGCGACCTTCCCACGGACGAGCGTGACACCGCCGCTTACGGGGTGGACGGTGAGGGCTCAATTGCGCCAGACGCTTCATACTCGAGGCATTAGCCTCCTTTTAACCCTCCGGCCAGCCGGTGCGACACTCGATGTTGTCCGTAACACAGCCGCTGTCGACGGTTATACAACCTTTGGAATATGGAAGGCTAAAGGACTAGAAGGAAGAATGTGGTTTCAAAAGGTGCACGTGTTTAGGTTTCGAAATAACGAAGGAAGTTTAGAGCAAGGAAACTGAAGATATTAATATTTGTTATAAAAGTGTGTTAAGGGAATGTGTTGTATATTTTATTTGATTTTTTAATTGTTATTTGATGGGAAGTTGTTAGATGAAACTGTGGAAGAAGGCATATTTTTTCCCTTGTTGCTACGGTTCCGTAAGTAGTTTGAAATGTGAATGTTTGGACTATAAATAGAGAAGTGAGGATTCCTACATACTATATTTTTTTCGTTACTTGCAAGACACAAATAATTGAATTGTAAACCGGTAATTTAACATTTATGTCATGGTACACCCATTAATTACTCAAACAATTGACAATAATATTTTCAACGAATACTCAACCTACCAAAAACGCTCGTATACGAATTAACAAAATGTTCTTTTTTCTCACTTACATATGCATTTTGGGTTCCTTATCCTACTCTTTTGAAATACGAATAAACGGAATTTTAATCTGACATATGTTTTAAAGCCTCTCCAGACATCCACTCTGAAAACGCGTTCCACTTAATAAGTATGAGCGTAATATTACCCAACTTGTAGTCCAAAATTTTATATTCTCCAATTATGTCTGTGGTAAACCTCGGCATTTTAATTCAATGTTACTCACGAGACCTTGAATTAAAACTAAGGTACTTATTTTGTCCCCGAGAACTATGTGATATTCTGCAAAATAAATGATCCTTGTTAAACACCCCAACTCTGTTGAACAATGACTATAACATAAACTAATGGAAATACAATGGAGGAGAAATAGGCGCTGGAATAGAATTCGATTCCCTTCGTTTTTGAGATCAAAGTTTACTACTTTGCTAAACATGTAAGCAGAAGAATAAATGATAGATACATTTGTAAAGCCAATCCGGGTACCCCAGATCACTACGGCAGTAGGGTCGTGACTATCTCAGATCGAGGGATCGTGGGTTGGAATTACTCCTCGGGCATGGATATATTTGTGAACGCCCCTTCACCCTTCATCCTCCTCCCATCACTTCATTGAAGAAGAATTAGTAATTCCTTGCACAATCAGAAGGCCCTTGCCCTTAATGGAATATGGAATTGGCTAATAAAATATATATATTTGTAAAAAAAAGACTGAAAATCGAAGGGGGTAGAGAGAAAGAAACGCATTGCATTGAAATACCCAGAAAAGGGAGATATAATTTCATGAAGGATAAAGACTGGAAAATGTAAACTGCGCTTTCCACGCGTTGATGTGTCACGACAAAAGGCGGCATTTCGCCCGCGATCACCGCACTGCAGTGCCACGGGGGCGGGCGCCAGTCACTGGCAGCATTAGCCTCCTTCCAGCCACCTGGACCTCGCCTCGCCTCGCCTCGCCTCGCCTCCGCCGCCGCAGATGAAAGCCATTTTCTCTTTCCTTGCTGCGAGACGACCTACGCGCGGGCCGGGCCGTGCCGGACGTGCGGTGAATGCGCCAGTTGGTGACGAGTTTCATTTCGCACGGTGCCCTTCTGCTGGTGGTGGTGATGAATTCATCGCGACGGCTTCGCGGGCGAGAAATGTGGGGCTGCGTTAATATCCCGTAATAGAGTCCACGCGAGTGCGCGATCGCATAGAGAAAGCGTACCGCCGTTCTGAGATGGTCAAAGGATTCTGAGAAGATATTCTCATCGGTGCTTTCTAATGGATGCTACTTGTAATGGAATATGATTACAACTGCGAGCACTCTTGCTGTAAATAATGATCAAATTGAGAATTTTCCAGTTTAACAATGAAGAAATATATTTTTCAGAGTTGGACTAATATGAACGTATGCCATATTATACTAATTTACATTTCATATACGTGGAATTAGGAACATTTCAAGCATGAACTCATATTTTATCGCCTAAACGAAATTGATGATCGATGTTATTACGTAATCCGTGTGGTTGAGTGCTGTAGAGGATACGCAGAAGTAATCGTTCTAGAAAATCATTTACACAGAACCATCTTTTGGAGTCTTGAGACCTTGTGCTCTTGGAGTCGTCTTTTGTTTTCTGTACGTGAATTACTCTCACTCATCCCGACATTTACACCTCCTACACTACTTCTGCTTACTCCCAGCACTTTCGCCTCTTCTGCACGCTTTATTGCTATTTTCTTTAGTGCAAAATACAAACGTGCCCGTTTGTAATATGTGAAGCAGTTGCAAAGCTATAATTTCAATTTTGTTTTCAAATTGTCTCGCTCTAATCGTGATCTTTGGATTTGTTGTATTGACAATAAAAACAAACTGATAAAGTATAATTTACAATTCTTTGTACAAGGAACATAAAACAATCCGGCACCATTTCTTACAAAATAAAATTTCGTCCAACATTGTTACTAGAGTACTCTTCCTCATTTTATAGTATTAAATGATCTCCCATTGGCTTATACTACACCCCGAGGAGAGGGAAGAGGGGCTTTTTAAATTGTATTAGCTTATCATAAAGTACTCGTAGCTTCAACTACTGGAGTTCGTAACAAATCCCATTAATCAAGTCTCTGCGTTCTGAAATATAATCCAAAGTATGTAATAAACTTTGCCTTAATAATCTTAAAAAATGTCGTAACATAAAATAAGAGAAGCTTTCCACAAAAAATTACAAATGCTTGCTTTTGGTAGATGGTAATAGAGGGATTGAAAGAATGCTGATGAAGGGCTTGAGGCAAAGTCGTCGAAAGCCGGTTATCTGAGTAAATCTAGTAAGCGGGCGAAAATGACTTCAGTTATTTCACCAGATAATAATATACCTGCTTGGACAATCTCTCATTATTCATTATTTGTGAATGGACTACCAAGTTTGCTCTAAGTATATCTCTCTTTTCGTGTAAACTGGTAATTCCCAATTATTCTCTTAAAACCACATTTCTGATATGGTCCATTAATGAACAGCCCTTTACAAACTCAGGAATTGCCTTTCTTCTGCATTAATTAACCTCTTTACCCTAGATGTTGCCACAGTACAGGAGAGTTGCCATTGTTTTATATATTGCTTGGTTTGGTTCCTTTACGTGACGGTCTTCCCTAGACAACTTTGCCGGAACAGTCTAGATTGGCCTAATCCGAGCTGAAGATGATGAAAATGTTTGGATTCGTACTCTTCCGCGGTCGCACACATGTGATTCTTGGCTGTCCGGGATGAGCGGCGTCTCAGTCTATCAATCTGACGTTTCGACCATCACCTTTTTCAGAGATATTTTGCTGCTATAACTCTGAAGAAGGCCCCAACACGATGGCCAAAACGTCATCTTGATCGACTGAGACGCGGCTCATCCCAGACAGCGAAGAATCAGATAAAAATGTTTGCTTTTAATTTTTATTACTTTTAATCTCTCCTATCGCATGAATAGTTCCGAGCTCCGCGCCACCCGGGGAACCCGTCCTGTTGACGCCGTGCGTTTCGTGTCTGGCCCGGCGTGCTCCCAGCGCAAGTGCGCAGAGGCTGGCGGCGTGCGCGGAAGCCAACCTGCCCAGCACAACTTTCTCGCGCGCCCCCCTGACCCAGTGCCGCCCGGCGCCTACCCGCCCGCCCGCCCCAGCCCAGGTTCGCCATCGCTCGGTTCAGCCTCGGTCTCTGTCACGCCTTCTTCAGGGCTCAATGCTTAGTTCAGACTATTTAGATGGAGAAGGCGGCGGTAAACGACCTTCCAACTTCAAAGAGATTCGTTCTCTCGAGAGTCGAATAGACTGGGTGTGTCGAATTTGAGTCTGTCAAGAAACTAGTATTGTACGAATTACAGCTGTTAATGACTATCTCAATCTCTGTAAGTGAAAGAGGGATACATGAATAAGAAATCAAAAACGGAAAGCAGAGTAATGTGTTGATGCTCAATGTGCAATGCCCAATAAGCACAACTCCGATTATTTATTATGAGTCTGTAGACATTAAGAGATAGCTTGGTTTAACTCTCGTCTCGACTCTCTGGGCCATACACGCCGCGTCTGTCAAATTTACCATCGATAGGTGCAGGCACCCTCTCGTGGTCGTGTTCACGGCTAAATGCTGCGTTCAGACTTGATTTAGCCTTGACAAGTGCTGTGCTCGGATGGTCAAATTATTGCAAAGTCAGCTTACATGTTCAAAAGGATAGTGTTTCATCGAATGCCGAACATTCTCGGTTTATGTACTGGATGCGTTGAAGCCTCGCTGATTTTACAGGCCTCGAATCGAGAAAGTGGAAAATTACACATTTTTTTTTCCTGACGGAGAAATCAGGACAGTGCGTTTATGTTAAATTAATAATGCACCCTTAGAATTCTCCTGGCTATTTCTGGTGTTACTACTGTTTCTAAAGAGATACTTGCTATAACTCTCCGCTGTACGGGCGATGACCAGGTTCTTCAACGCTGGTTCATCCATAGCGTAGCCTCCTTCAGGGTTTATTTACCTCTGACGAAGGCCTTGATAGATGGCTGAAAAGTCGGTAAGTCAGCCTGCGTCTTCGTGGGGGTGGCTTGTTCCCTCCACAGTCAAATTGTCGAGGATTTTGTGTTGGGAGGGTTGTAGACACTGTTGATTCACGGACCCGGCGTTGAGTAAAGAGAGAATGTACGATCAGAGTTTGTCGTAGGCGCAATTTGAAATTGAAAGAAAGCTATGCAGCCTCCGGCCATGTTAAAGGTTTCATGGTTTTATTAGATACCCAGAAGCTCGTGATTCATACAAAAACAATGAAACAGTTTCTATTTTGACTGAAAAATGCAAATATTTCTGCGATTCTGCCTATTCTAACACTATTCTTGGAAAGTAAAGAACTTTTGTACTGTCTGTGTACAATGATTTTGTAGACCTAGAGTTCAACCTAGTGAAGTATATGTTAAAACATTTAATTTGTTGCAGTGTATAGGAGTATACATAACATAAAACAGTTGATTTTCAACAACTGTTTGGAAGGCTATTCTGGGTAGTTTTGTTAATTTTTGCTGCTGCAGGCTATCGTAATGCAGTAAAAAAGAGCGGGAGATCCAATATGACATGATTAAAACATGACATGGCAATAATTTTCATCAGATGTCATTTAAAAAGAAGGCCCTATTTATTCTTTAGAAGAAGGTTAATCATAATTGTTTTCGAAGTCTAAAATACGGAGCAAATCGAAATGATATTGCAGAAATGAAATCACAATAGAGATCATGTACACGGATAACAAAAGCGAAATAGTGTCCCGCTTGAACGTATATTTCGCTTGCGAATTGCCTAGCCTTGGAAAGCTGCTATGTGAAAATTGATTGTAAACGGGCCAATCGCCGTTTTCTCCACTAGTATTGTCCAGAGGCATGAAATTTACTTTCACAAATTCCTTCTATCTCAGGCGGGGAGAGAGAAATGCTGGTAAAGTCGCATGCTTCCAAATTTGTAGAAATGTCTGTTAAGAATACCAGGGGAGCTATACAAAGTAATTAGAAAAAACACGATCGTAATTCGAAACTGTTTCAATAGTCGAATGTTGTTAATAAGTAACATTGCAGTTCGTGTAAAAAAACAAACAAAAAACCCTAATTGTCAGTTGAAAGCCAAAGAGATGCAGCTTTGGTCGATGTGAGAATTAACGAATGGCGATGTTAGAGACACATCTGGATGATTAAACCAAGAAATGACAAATGACATGAAATAACATCTCTTCATCGTGTAGAAACTCATTTCTTCCCTCATCTTGATCTTTTAATGATGATTATAATCACGCACAGTGTTCATGATTTCTAAAACCGCAAGCAGCGAGAAACCCTTAACAAAGTCTGGAAGCTCATTGGCAGTGGTTAGTTTCAAAACGAACAACTCGACATTACAACAGGTCTCACGACGTTTCCTTAAATAATGCATTATATAATTTTCCCACACAGTTTTCAGTGTGTGAAACGCGGGTTTCTGCTCCAGCGGCGAACGCCTCCATTTCATTCCGGCGCGTCGCCCGGGTCGGTGGGCAATCTGGCGGACGCATCTGGGAGCGCTGCCAGCGTGGGTGTGGGGTGTGGGCTGTGGGTGTGGGGTGTGGGTGGCGGCGCCGCGTTTCGTACGACTCCCGTGTGCGTCGCACGGCGCCGGTTGCGTTTCGCGCGAGGAGCCGTTCCGCCCTGTTGCGTCGTCGTTGTCCCCCCCCCCCCGGCTTGCCCAACGGCGGCGCCGCGTCCACGGCCTCCACACGCCGCGCATGCGAATACCCTGGCCGAAAAGGCCACCTCCCCTCCCCCTCGCCCCTTGCTTTCCTTCGGAGACCGCGCCGCGCGCTCAGGTGGCGCGAAGAAGCGATGTAATGCGACGCAACGCCAGGCAGACCTTCCACGGACGCCGTTGCGTTGTCCTACACGCGGATGGCTCTTCTGAACCTAGCTCTATTCTTTTCGTTGTATTCGTCATTCTCTCTTCTTCCTCTTTTTCTCTATTCTGTATTCCAACCGTCATTTTTACGTTTTCCCGGCCCATATTATTGTTCTATATTGTTCTTCATTTTATTTCCTTGATTTGTGTCTCCTTTTCAATATTTTTTTCATTCTCTCTATATTTAATTTCAGTGATATTTCCTTTCATTTATGTGCTTTTTCTTTCCCTTCTTCCTCTCTATCGTCAATAATCTTTGTATTTCTTGAATACTTCCGTCTATTGTCTTCAAATTCCTCTTGTATCCATCTTGACATTCAATGATTTTTCCCACCCGCCGCCCGTGTGAATCATTGGTTGGTGTTATGAGATGGTAAATGTTGAGTTTTGCAAATAAATTCGGACATACCAAAAACTGACAAGTGTATATAAATTATTACTCATAGCCAACAAAAGTGAATGAAGTGAAGTGAGCTTTGCTCTCCGAGCGGCACTGCCCCGCCCCGCAACCATCCTGGAGGCGGCGAACTGTGAGAATACGTGTGGATGCGAACTGGCAAAGGGGAGGAGCAAGCGACCATAACAGCCAGTCGGTGGTAGTCTGCTGCTGCTACTGATTCTTCGCCAACCCAGCTGATCCACTGCCTTTGTTTTTGACATAACCGAAGAATACAAGGCGAGAGAGGAGTTTAGGTGTCGTGTTTTCTCGTATTCTCGAAATCGTGGATTTGAATTCTATGGAAATGGTGGGTTAAGAATAAAATTGTCCTTTGTACTCTTTCCTTTGGAAGAGAATTAATGGCATTTGTCCCATGTCATAGACTTGCGACGAGTAAATAAATAGCGAGCGATAAATGATGTCCCGTAGATATATTCTAAAACACTTGCATTGACCTTCAAATGCAACCTGTCGCTACGAGGAATGTTTGGCTACAAACTTGCAACACCTTGTCTACCGTTATGTAATGATAGCAGAGATTGAGATTATTAGATCTTCACTAGTAAACAACTTCTGCGGTAACAAAACTGGAGAACAACAGAAATATTACATATCTCTTTTCTGTTATTATTTTTTTTGGAAATTATTCGCTGCATGACAAAGTGTGATGTAAATTTCAAAACATCAAAGTAGAAACATGGAATTGCCCAGTTAACGGTGGGTGACCGTGGAGTAATCGGACTTGGTGGAATGAGCATGACCCCAAACAGTAATAACACAACAGTCGCAGGCGGGGACAAACGTTTCTTTGTATTCCTGCTAGAGAGACAGTTATTGCACACAACAACCCTTCTTTTTTGAATGCACAACGGACGTCTACCGTATCAGATTGCATTGGCGAAGTAGTGACAATAATCACGCCAAGTTGCCAAATTTCAAAAAAAAAAAATTCCTTTTGCAGCAATTCGTGTGCTTGACACGAATTCCGTGTGTCCGTTGAAAGGCGCGAATTGCGGGACACGTGTATGATAAATGGCTGCTAATGACGCAGCCATTAATACAACTTACTTTGAAATAAACATATACATTTCCTAACACATGAATGAAAGGGTATTTGGTAAACGTTAATGCAGTGTCGTAAGAAGATACGAGGGATAGGGTAATCCCCGAAACTTGACGGCTCCTTTCACCTGACCCTTTCTAGAGTAACTACCCCTGGAGATGGTGACAATCTCCAATACAATATTACATTGCAAATTCAATATTACTCAAGTAAGAAAGTACGTAAATCGTTTTCTTTTCGTTTGGGAAATTTGTACTGGCACAGTCGAGCTGGAAACGAAAAATATGGAATCGACCTACAGCGCTTGATCTCACTGCTTAGTATGCCAAGGAGCGTTTGATCTGTAAATCCAAATTTGTGAATTGAATCCCGAATTAGGGATGTTTGGTCCCTGATCTCGAGAAGAAGCTGACCTTTCATTTACGCAAAGTGTGGGCTCATGATATCTGGAAAACTGAAGACATTTCAAACAAAGGGATTGGATAATAAGGCCAATTTTAAACAAAGCAGATGCGTAATTCGCATACTTGCACAAGTCAAGATATGTCGTGTAAATGAACTAATTTAGATTATCTTTCAGTTACTGTAATGTACTGTTACTGTCACGTAAAATACTCGTGTGAGAAACAACTGGTAGAAATTGTAAACAAAATTGATTTACTAATGATATACATTTTTTAATAATCATTTAAAATTCATCAATAAAATTAAGTTCGGGAACGTTATGTCGTTGTAGGGAGTTGTAAATCAATGCAAATCAACACAATCGTGTATCAGTAACTAATTATATTATTACTGAAGCATTATCTAGTAATTTATTGTGCAACAAACCATATAGCAACTACTAGATGCAGTAATTAATTACAAGAAAATATGTATGAGGAAAGGACTAATGTTTATCGTTATAATTCTAACATCGCGATAGATCTAGATATTAATCATTTTAGGAAAACAGTGCAGGAATCACTTTCCGCATTGTGGTGCGGGCCGGGGTTTTTCTTTTCCCTCGCTTCCTTCCAGTACAGCTACAAGTGTGAAGCCCGAGGAATGGGGAAGCCGGTACTAGAAAGTAGAGGGAAATAGGTTTGGTCGGAAATAGAGGAAGGAAGTAGCACCGAAACGAGTACTATAAATGTAGGTATTGATAAAGCGTTTCGTAAAAACTACAATGTTCATAAATGCTGTGTTGTTGTCGAGAGCCTCGAAGATTGCGAAGAATCCGGATTTCCTACCGTTATTGCGTGCTTGCCTAGTGAATAATGTGGTTGTCCCAGATAAATAAGTCGAAGTCAGCTTGGAAATGAATCATATATTTGGAGTAATACGAAATTCACAACAAACTTGCATGGGGATCTGATCTAGTGATTGCTTTAACAGAAAAGGAAATCGAAAATGTTTAATTATTCACAATAAAATATTCTGAATATTCTTTAGTTTATAAATGTTTTCTTGGCAATAGGAAAATATGTTCCTAACATTGCGCGAAATATTTGTTGACGCTTAGTGAATTTAATAACGCCATTTATTTATAACATTTCGTGGAATATATACTTAAAACTTCCGAACTTATACATCTTATATTTTGCAGATTCCATTTTCTAATTTACGAAAATTTACTTAGAAATAGTTGTTACAGTTAACATCCCACAAAATAAGACCTACTTGCGTTAACTATGTGTCTGATATTTGATTCTCATCATGCTTTCATGTCTTGCTAAAGTATAGAAAATAACTCGGACGTTTACTTCAGAATGAGTGCTCTAATCATATAATGCCATCGAGTTGCGTCGGCAGACTGCCTCTGGAATAAGTAATAAGATATTATTCTGCTGAAGTAACGTAATTGTGAATGATGAAACGGGGGAGACATTTGACCTTGTGGTTTCGAGACAATTCATCTAATCATTTGGTTGAATTTGACGAGTGATATAGAACGTGATCTTCATAATTAATTGGCTATAGATATAAAGTTGTTGTTTTTTTAAATAAAATAGGCTAATATTTCAGTACAATTCATGCAAACGCCGAAATGTCCGTGAATTATACATATGTGTAGATTTTATTCTAGACAATAATGAGATATTCATACATGTCTTTGGTAGGAAAAGAGAATAAGGAATTGATAGGTATTTCTCATTTCCCGAGAACTTCAGCTAGTTTACAGTGCTTACATTTAATAACTAAAACTTCGTTTTGTCGAAATCTTCTGTTACTCGAACTACGATGACTCCTATTCTCAAACTCGCATCTCCCCCTTCCTCCGACATATTCCACAAACTCGAAATATTCAATAACTCGAACTTCGTTCTGTCGAAATATTCTGAAACTGAAATAACAATGACGCGTATTCTCCCTCGCGACCCCCTTCCTCCGACATATTCGATAAATCGCAATATTCAATAACCCTAACTTCGTTTTGTCGAAATATTCTGTAACTCGAACTACGATGACTCGCAGCCCCGCCCCCTTTCTTTTTCACCGCCGGTTGCAAATGACCGCAGGCATCACGTTTCTTCTCACGTCGCGTTTCGCAGCGTGTCCGCGCCACCGCCGGCCTGTCTGAATGGACTGCGTCAACGCCCCCCCTCCTTCCTACTCCGGCGCGCGCGCCCTTACTACGCCGCCGCGTGGTCGCCTCGCCGCGACGCCCGCACACCCGCTCCGAAAACGTCCGCCCGCGCCGCCCGCAGTAGTGCGCCACCGAACAAACGAAACAAAAGAAAAAAAAAGAAAAAAAACGAAAAAAACGAAAACGAAAAAAATGAAAACGAAAAAAATGAAAACGAAAAAACGAAAAAAACAACGAAAAAAACAACGAAAAAAACAACGAAAAAACGACGAGAAAAAACGACGAGAAAAAACGACGAGAAAAAACAACGAGAAAAACAACGAAAAAAACAACGAAAAAACTAAAAAATGCAGAAGGGAAAATGAAACAAGTTCAGTTTTTTTGTTTGTTTTAATTTAAATGGAAGGCTGGGTAGCATCGCCCGACCTTTTTTTTATGCTTTTGAAAGCTGGCTGGTTTATTAAAATTTGTATAAGTAAATATTATAATATTGTTTGCGTGATTTGCGAGTATGTTCGGCACATCGAAATAAATATGACGGTGTCAACGAAAGTTTTGAGAAGGAATATTCGCATGTTTTGTGGATCGTAATGTTTGAATAATGCCATAATTTCAGAATGGTGATCAGTGTGATGGACAGTAACTTTTAATGTTATTTGAAACGATGTTAAGACATTTTTTAGTTTTCGAGTCGTGAAATTTGATTGTAAAACCAAAATTGCTTTTAAGCATGTTTTACACGAAAATAAAATACAAAAGAACTGAGAATGAAGTCAATAGTCGGATTGGGGAGTTGCCTAATATAGCAACATAAGTTTTTTACGAGACGTGCCCTAACATAAGATACTAAGTAAAATATTATAATTTTCCACTATAGAATTAAATTTATGAGATACTTTTTTAAATCACCGGTGTTAAAATAATATCGTCGTCCTGAAAATTACTGAATTGTAATTATTTTACAAATATAAAATTTGCCATTAAATTTTCAAATTTCGTCACTCAAAATTCGAGAACCCAAAATCCTCTCAACTAATCTCAAAACCTTGAGATAAGAGCACCTCATTCAAATCCAATTACAAACTTCATTAAGCTTACTGGCGTATTGAGGGAAGGAGGTGGCTGGGTAGCCATGCCTGCCCTAAACACAATTCTTGTTTGATGTAATTTTACACAATTTATTCACAACAGTTATCACAGTTTCTTGGTACTACGTTTCAAAGGAGTATTTTCAAAAAGAGGCAGACAGCTATTAAGAAGAAAGTGTCATTCTAAAAGAATGCCCTTTTCGTGAACTAATGGCAGGGAGGGGCGTCGAACTGAAATTGACCCCATCCCCCCTAAAATGCCTACCGAATCCGCCCCCGGCACAGCTTTCGGTTATCCCCGCGCCTGCATTCTGCTCCACTGTGCTGATGGAACCTCGCGGGGCGAACGTTCTCGAACCGTCCCCCGCTCCGCACAAAGCGGTGAGGTCGTTTCAATCAGCGGCGACTCGCGGCCTCTGACGAGATAATTCGCGCGCGTTGTGCGCGCGAGCTTTGTGTGCTGCCGCCCTCTGCCCGACGGCGCCCCCGCGGGCGGCCAGCGGCGGCCAACGGTCCAACCCGAAGGCATGAGCGTTGAGGAAACGATAGAGCAAACTGCACGCAACGAAATACACAGGAAGGGAATGGAATATCGAATGTTGGAGGGAAGAAATAAAGGAGCGAATGTTGGAGGGAAGAAATAAAGGAGCGAATTTTATTCTATTTTAGAAAACAGTTTGGTGAATTTTAGTGAAGTACTCCACGTCATTATAACATCTGGGTCGAACAACGGGAAGAATTGGCCTGTTCGAAGATTCAACCGTCTGCACTTTCGGAAACCCTGACTGTTGTGTGAAAAAGTTTGTGGTCCGTAAATATTCCACTTTCAAGAAATGTGTAAGGAAAAAAAGATGTAGCTGAGAATTAAAAAGAGATGTCATGGGACAAATATTATTATCGCTCTTCAAACGTGGTGTGTGGATTGGAGGAGGTGTGGTGATTGGTGGGTCGCTAAGTCCGCCGGGACCCTATCCGTATGGCGTCAACACCAGAGCCAGCGGCACGACGACAGCGTACGTGCCATGAAGTGCCATGCCGTGCGAGGGGGCTGTGCCTCGCACCGACGTCACCAGAGCCGTTGCTTCCCAAAGAGGAGAGGCGCGACTTCCGCCCAGCTGCTGCTCCGTCGTGGGGCAGTCGCCCACGCGCATATACAAAGGGTACGCAAGAGACTTGCGACTCGGCAACTTTAGCTTTCAGGCGACAAGGTTCTAGCTCAGGCCCTACGGTTGGACTACGATGTAAGAAATACTCCGTTCACAGGTGCAGCGGACGTGCTCAGAGCTTGCAAGCGCTGGCCAGGGGAAGAAGGTGTTGCGTTTTCATAGGGTTACATTGTAGGTAGTTATGGTGGGACACAAGGAAACGTAGAGGGTAGTAATTTTCAGTCATTACTACAAGAAATTTCGAAATTATTTAGATTTGGAATTGTTTTAGTTTTTAATTTTGTGGCAACATTTCCAAAAAAATACTACGTGCAAATTTAATAATAAATACTAATCATATGCAGTGAAAAATAAAAAATTCATAGACGTGTTTTTTGTTTTTTTGTAGAAGTAGGATGACATCGAACGTGTATAATTTTGGATATGTATCGTGGTTTAAACAAGTTAGTTTGTTTCGCTTTTTGCCTTCTTATCCGGTTATTTCTTATAAAGCAATGTTTGGGATGGAATAATTGGAATGGAAACTGATGGAATGCGTATAATTTTGATTTATTCATAAATTGACAATGAAATGCTTTTATAATTTAATAAACATATATTTTAGAAATACCGAATGGTTGGCCTCGACTCGCGGTTTTATTAACAACTTTGCCTACTCCGTCTCCACTGTGAGAATTTATCATTGGCGCATCCGTGTGCACCAAGTCAAGGAAGGTTATTCGCGTGCACCTTATTCTGACAGCCCTGTCACATGCATTTTAGAATCTAAGCTATGACGGACAAAGTAACTTCCTGGCTGAGAACTAGGTCAACGGTCTTTAGTATTTCCCGTGGTTTCCTGGTCCCGAAACGCCTTTCCTTCACTGCGTTTTTGGGTCTCTGTTGCTGAGATTTTTTGAGAGTTTGCGCCTGCTAAAAACAACAACAAAAAACGATCGCTCTCACAGTGAAAAAATTACGAGTATTCTGTTAGTTCGCAGTCAGCCAAGAGCTTTGCCTTCAACAACGGATCTCTGATTACTTCTAGCTAATGAGCTTTCGCTCGGTGGCAGTATTTATACACAACTTTAAAGACATATAAAGATAAAAAAGTTAAGAGTACATATTGTAGGGAATAAACAGCTCCTAATTAGAAACTAGGAAGATATACAACACACACAAAGATTGACATCTCACACAATTCCCTAGACGACTCCGGAAGCACCGCACAGTAGAGGGGAACCTCCATTCTTTATCCTTTATTTCTTTCTACATCCCCCATTCTTTTCATAGTATCATTCGTGGGGCAGAGGGAAGGGTCAATCATCCACACGTTAAGAGGATGAAAGACTCCGCGAGTATGCTAACGTCAGGCAAATGTTAATCCAGGAAGAATAATATTATGAGGAAGAAGGAACCTTTCTTCAAGTACTTGGAACTGAATCGCGTCGTCTGTTTTAGGCGATTATGAAGTAAGTGATGTGAGACAGTGGAGCTTTGTGATCGATCGGTCAGAACGGACACTGAAAACGTTTTACGCTTTCACGGATACGAAAGGAGGTAAGAAAAACAGAAGTACACTTGCGTAATGGATTAGTGCTGGGTTTGAAAAACGGTTGGCCAAGTTTTTGTTTAGTTTGTTATTTGTACGAGTATTGGCGAAATAATAAGTAGAAATTGATATATTTCAAGGGTTTCTTTTATAATCTGAATAGAACTTTTATTAACTTCATTTGTGATTCGTGTACACTTGTATTTTCCCTATTGACCGTACAGAAGTCATCCGAGTAAGAATTGCTGTTTCCTGGCGATGGCCCGAAGCTGTATTTCCAAAATATTAAGACACTAGAACGTGAAGATGACGTGAAAATATTTTGTTTAAAACAATTATCATTCAAAGAATGGCTCTAAACGACGGCTTCAAAACAGATTCAAAACGACGGCTCTAAAATTCGATTATTTATTTTCTGAATATCCGTTAAAGTGTCATTTGCGCAATAATTGTCTATACAGCTTTAATAAATTTACGACAGGCTTACACTCGTTAGTGTGTTATGGCCTTTCTTCGACAAAAAAGATTTTTTGTTATCACGTCCTAATAAGCAAGCGTTATATTTCATAAATAATTGAGTGAACTTCGTCGAGAAAAGACGCCAATATTGGTTAAGACATAGAAATTATTATACGGCTTGCTTTAGCTCTGGTTACCTAAGGAATATTCCAGTCTTTATTTTGTTGCAATTAGTATTAGTAATTAAGCAAATAAACGGTAACAAGCTTACATGACAGTCTTGCGTTACGCAGTGTGATGAAAATAGAAATAAGTTTGTTACCTGTGATACGGAGAATGATCAATTACGAACCGTAAATGTTTTTTGAAACGAAAGTGGGGTGCCGCCGCTCTAATGTAACAGCCCGCCCTTCGCACTGTGCAGAAACGATGTAACAATGTCAACATTTGTAACTTGTTTTTGGTGCCTTTTAGTCGGAATAATGTTCAATTTACAGTTCTCTGAAAATTGTTGTTTTTTTATTTTTTTACTCAAAAATAAAATATCATACGCACACGAAACATTGAGACTAAAATATCGATGTTAAAAAGTTTTGGTTTGATAATGTTCTGTTAAATTCTTCAATGCAATTATAAAAACATCGTACTTTTGAAAACATTGACATCATTGTCTCACCCTCGCCATCGTTCCTCCCTAGCGTCCACCCGCGCCATTGTTCTCATGCTCCGGCCTCCTCAACGCTCCATCGGGCTCGTAGAGACTCGCGGAAAGAGAGAGAGAGGTGTAGTGAGAGAAACACACCGGGTGGGGAGTGAGGACGAGGCGCGAAGCGGGGCCCTCGAGCGGAGAGCGCGGGAGCGATGAAGTGCGGGAGTGTTCAGTGGGAGAGCTTACGCCACGACCCGCGCCCGGCGCTTTCCTCGCTCCGCCCCGCCCCCGCCCCGCCTCCTCGGACTCTGGGAGCGGAGCGGAGCGGAACCGCGCCGCGGCGGAGGCCTTTCCTTCCGGGTAGCACTGCACCGATGGCGTTTAGCGAGGACCCTCGGCTCTCTTCGACCGGAGAGGCGTCATGGGCTCCGAGAAATCGGATTTCATTCTCTACAGAAGCGTTCACCGAAGGTTGGTCCGCGAATCGGAAGTGCTCTGTAAGGAAATATTGGTGGTCTGCACAAAAATCTGGACAGCACTTGCATTTTTTGTTTTGCTAAAAATGAAGCTAAAATGTAAATATTTATTTCAAACAGGCAGGAGCAAAATATTACACCAAAATGTTTAATACTTCAATAAGCTCAATTATTTTGCAATAATTCAACTAATTATGTAACACATTTATGGATATGAATTGAGTGGAGTAATTTCAATAAATTAAGAATTTTCTGATCAATATTTTACAAATTTTTTTTGCATTTAAAATAAAAGTTATTTCGTATGCCCGTCAGGTCCGAAAAATTGGCAACTGTTGCTCTCAAGCTCGAAGTTTAATGCCTGGATTGAGATTGCAATCAGCGTACTGCCGCGAACAGGAAGTTATACCCCAATATTGAATTGAAATATACAGAACGAATTTGCTTTTGTTTTCGCGATATCTTTTTCTCAGATGTTTTAATTTTGTTTTAATCAAATATTACTTTTCAAAGAAGTTAAATTCTACATGACAGGTGCAATCGAAAGCAAATGATCAATGTTTGTAGAAAGGGCACATTGCGGACTATCGTGATGCCGTCCGTAGCTGGTGCAGGCTATGCCATGGAAGCATGAGGTAGAGTGAGGGTTCTGGGAGTTTGATGAGGATGATTTGTTCTTAATAGAGTTTTGTTCAGAAGAATCCTCACGCACTTTTTTCTTCGATAAATCGCCCCCAAACTTTACGTCTTATATTCGAAATTGTTATAAAAATTGCTAGTGTTAAATTTAAAATTCCCGCCAAACGTATTCATATGATGTGGGCTATAAATTGAAAAAGGATATTTAAAAAACAAATCCTTAAAAATGATGTTGCGTCTTCTAGTCCATAAAATACGATAACTAAACTAATAGTATTAACTCTTTCATCTCATTTCATAAAATAATATTGTGTGTTCCAAAATATTTTGTTTTCGTTAGCGTGGTTGCATATTCTGTTATCACCGTAAAAGTTGACTTACACAAAGAATAAAATACCGTTGTTTTCAAATAGGTCGTACCCTACTTGCTATTGTTTTGCCTGGCTTGAGAAATATTTTGAAGAAACAAAATGCATGCGGATGTTTGGTCATTTATGCCTCCCCTTCAATTTTCAACCAACCGGCCAACCGGCCACTGGTCAAACCAACCTGTTAATTTGTTTGACAAGAACACATTCCAAGCACATGGCTTTGGTTGATTTGCGTGACTTGGTACATAAGAGAATTCTCTCACTGCGGTACGTAAGCTATTGAAAGATCCTCCGAGGCTCCAGTGAATGGCCTTCTTTTAGAATATCTTAAAACCTTCTGTCTTCAAAGTTTTTCTTAGCATTCCACTCAAAAGGCTTGGGTATGATGATAGTTTTTATTTCTGGTTTGTACCTACAAGTGTTATCTGAGAACACGTAGAAGCAGTTTTTCGTAGCCCGTTATTCTATGTAATGTTTACTCTTCGAACAAATTGGTAGGCACCAAAGACTAGCGGCTTGAATAGCGTTCCTGGTTTACAACATGATCACACGCATGTTTCATGAAAGGCTATATAACGGTTTTCTTATTAGGGTCTACGGGTACGTTAATAGAGTACATTACTTTCTTTCAGTCACTTCAAAGATCTTATCACATAAAATTATGTGTTGTTGCCTTGGAGTTCGAAACATGTTATATTTTGAGTGTCTTATCAGGACCACTCTATTACAGAAGCTATTGTTTTTTACTTATAAAAACTTCAACAAATTTAGTGCTTGGGGCCAGTGAATTCCATTATTTTTCATGTATGTGCAAATATATTTAATCACTATGATTAAAGCAAAGCCTCCATAATTATTCATCAGATCTATCGATAAACTGTCACTTCAAAGTTGACGACGAATCTACTTTGTCAGATTTACTGTGTGAAAATTGTATTCAGTTTCTACCCTTCTAAACTCTCTCTAGTCTTCAGAGAGATGGTGCAGATGAGCTTGAACAATATTTTTGAATGTTAAACAAGGTGTCAAACGTAGATGATGGAAATTTGTTCATGTATAGAAATTCTAACAAAATATAAGAAATTAAAAGTATTGGCCCGGTTAGTCAGAAACAAATTAGAAATAAAAATACGGTTTTTCTCTTCGCGTAAAGCCTTCATATCAGTAACAAAAGTTCAGTATGTGTACGATGGACAGTTCGTAAGTATTATTGACTGGATCTGGCCACCAATTCTTTTTCTCAAAAGTCTGATTTTATAATTTCTGAAACTAAAATCCTATTTGTTAGCATATTTGTTACGCTGGTAATGGAAGTAAACGCCATTTGTTTTAAAATAATGAAAAAATAAGCATTCCACATTGTCGTAATCAGTTCCACTGTGTCATTAAATTGGTTATGGTGTACGTTTAGCATTTTGGTGGACTCAAATATGACGAGCATTGTTTAAAATGATTGCTCAAGGAAATGTTTGTAAATGTACTCGTAGCAATGGTAGTATTAAGAACGAAAATGTGATGAGCGGCAATAAAATAGAATCTTCCATTTATTTAATAAAATGACGAACGATTGTGAATCGAAGTAAGGAATCGAAGGATCGAAATCGAAGGATTGTGAAGAAAAAACTGGCAGTACTTTTTCATTGATATGTGGTGAACACGATATGATCAGTGAGATATAGTATTCATTGCACCCGAACAATAACGACGTTTAACAATTCTGGTTAAAATTGTGACTGATTATCACAATTTTATAAATTGTATCGTCAACGAATATCCCAAGATATTTACTTAGTGATGCTGTAATAAAAATAAGCCACTGGTGGTGATTCTCAGCACGAGTGCAGTGTGAATGTTATTTGTAAGATGTATCCAATTCGTTCAGAATAAATGACGAAGTTTAGGAGGAAACGCAATCATCATTAGAGATCCGTTTTACATTCCCTTGTTTTGCCTACAATCGGGATCGATACAATGAACCCATAGTTCTAGAATATTATGGCAAGATAAACATTATTATATTTATTGAGTACTTCGCCATGGGGTTAGTTTTTCTGAGAGAAACAATGCCTCTTGGATTAAGGTCGAAACCGACAAAATAATTTGGAAAATTCTAAAGACGCAAAAATATTGATTTTTCAAAATTTGAAACATTTCCAAAATTCCAAGAATTCAAAGCTCCGTTCAGACTTTAAACTAACGTAATGTATCAACTGCATCACACCATGGGATTCACCTCACCAGTTCTCATCGCAATTAGGAAGTAAGGATTTCGCCGGACAAGCTTCCCAGGGAGACGAACCCGAGAGGTGACGCCACCGCGCGAGGCCATCAGCCAGCGGAGGGCGACGGAAGCGGCGGCAGCGGCGGCGGCGGCGGCGGCGGACGACGCCACGACGTTGCTACACCGCCCCCTCGCGCGCCGTTGCGTGCAGCACTGCCGCCGCCACCGCCGCCGCCCTCAGCGTCGTTGAGAGAAAGTCGTGCTCGGCCGCTCTACGCACCTTGCGCGTGCGTGACCTTCTGACGCGTGCCCCCCCCCCACCACGTCTCTGCACGCCGTCCGCTCT
>BOPP01000048.1:2299083-2323192 GCA_017312745.1 Gryllus bimaculatus
GTCCACCGCATCGCGCACCCATCGCCCATCGCCCATCAACCATCGCTCATCTCCAAATACCCATGGCCCACCTCCAACCACCCATGCCCTATCGTTCATCCCCCATCACCTACCGTGTACTGTTACCAATCGTTCATTGCCCTCCACGCGTCGCCTTCGTTCGGCCACATATCGCCCACCACCCATCACCCTGATCGCCCTTTGCCCGCCGCCCATCGCGCACCGCCTGCCGCCCCATCGCACCTCCCCGCCCCCTGGGTCGCGCACTCGCCCAGCCGGTTCGCATCTCCGCCGTTCCGCGCGGTTACTGGAGCAAGGGCGCGCGCTGCGAATCGCGAACGGCCGCGCGCTACGTTGGAACGAGCCGGCGCGGCGCAGCACGGCGCGGCTCAGCCCGGGACTGGGCCAAGGAAGCTGTTGGGAAAGGGAAATCCCGCCGCCTTCTCACGGAAACTGCAATGATAGCTCTAAGTTGTTAGAGGAAAATATCAGAAAACACATATTGATGCCAAGAAATTTTCAAAGGTCACTGCCTTGTTAACTACTGTCGTATATTCCCCTTACATGCAGTTTTCCTTGAGTTGCACGTTCCGTATATTTTTTTTAAAGAACTACTTTTTTTGTTTGACTGTTTTCGAGGGAAATTGCAGTTCTTTCTGGAATAACACTGCCCCTTATTGTAGTATATATGGTTATTGTATTCAGATGAAGATTTAAGAAAAATATGGGTTTCTGTGTACCGACAACTGGGAATTCTATTTTGTTCAATGTCAAAGTACCAAACAAATAAAAATGATAAGAAAAGTAAATGAATTGCATATAACATGATCATATTTACCACTAAAACCTAGTGAAATTTTCTCAAGAAGCTAAATATTTTGCAGACGTTGCCGAGTTTGGTTCGATATGAAACTAGCCATCGTGGGTTGTGGCATGCATATAGCGTCAAAACAGGTAATGCAGACATTCTGTGACATACACCCAAAAAAGTAATGAAGTCTTACATACCTCGTCAAACGAAAAACCGCAAAAACGGTTTCTGTTTTTAGGTTAATGCCTCGAGGTCTGAAACCGGTTGAGGTGTGTTTTTTATATGTTCTGTCTGAGAATTCACTTTACATCGCTACATATTCATAAGACCTTTTCCCGTTTAAACACAGTTACATGATAAGTTTTTAGAATAAAACTATTACCGTTGACGTACATGTGTTACATGGCAAAATTATGCGCCAATTTTGCACTCATTTCAGGCACTAGGTGCACGTATTTAGCTGCAATTTTCACATTAACACTTCCTTTAAATCGTAATGTAATAAAACAAACACATATCGCTTAAAATTAATAGTGCAGTGTCCTTACACTTCAAATCCATAATGTTTTTCATTCATAGAAATGCAATTGAAAGTGGACAAGGAAGTATTCACGAACTCCTATCTCAGTTATGTCAGAACATTGTGCCTAAAATACCTATCTTGTGACTCATATTCGACAGATTTGTTTACAAATATGCTTCATCACTGTATTAGAAATGAATTTATTCTGTATTAGTAATTACACTATATTACAAACTTCGTGAACTGTCACAGATTTATTGTTCATTAAGAGTAATTTTCTCTTAAAAATACCTACAAAAAGGACTGGAATAGAAGTGGCTGATTATACCACCAAACGGCCACACGTAATACTAAAGATATTCACAATTCAGACGAAAAATATTTTCGTTTATTTTAATTTATAATGCATTTAATCGCCTTACGTTTTATTTCTCTTCTGCCTTGGAACATTTTATACTTACATATATTGTGGCCAGATATTATTCCGATTAACCGCCAATGTACGAACCTGAAAATAGAAAAAAAGAGATATACATACTATATGTGCAATGTTTGACGGTTCTCAATAAACTTAAAACATATTGTAACATTGAAACATTGAAGTTTTTGCAATCGGCCGGTTCATCATAATTCTCAGAGGGGAAGACAATGGCAAACCACCAATGTGATGACGTACCGAGAAAGAGGGGTAAGGGCACAAGCTTGCACCCTAACTAAAATATATTTACGAGTTGGGCCCTCGCCTCCACTTATTACCTGGATCACTCCCCGAAACTTACGTATATAGTGTTCCCCGTGTTGATTTTAAATAACTTTTGTAGAATTGAGGCCGGGAGAAGTGACTCAGGGCATCAACTGACGTGATTCTGACCGGGAGGTCCTTGGATCGAGTCGCGACGGTCACAGGACTTTCGACACTTTCCAGATAGCTATGTTGAGTTGTCGCTGTCTGGAAGAGAATTCTTGCAGCCGATCGGTAATTTTTCGTGGTTACTCCGATCGATACCAGGTGAATGCCGGAACAGTTTTCCAACAAACGGGCCACAGACCATGCGCGATCTTTCCTTCCTCTTCCTTGTCCTATGCTCTCCCCTTACGCACACCTACACTAACTTGCACTATACTACCACACATGACGAGGTACCCTTCGGGAGCTTAGAGCTTGTCCCGGCTGGGGCAATGCGCCGCTAATGAGAGATACGTGTTTAAGAAAAACCGGCTAGCTTACGGTCGGTCGGTGCCGGATCGCAACATCTAGCGGGGCAAAAATCACAGGTACCTCCCGGGCAAAATTATGCACTACACTTACGCGACTAAAGACCTTAGCTGTTGACGCGCCCGGAATCACTAGTAATCAATAAATCAATCCATGAATTAAGCAATGAATACACAATTGAGTGTATCACACTCGCACTGAAATCACTCTTTTGTTCGATCACCAAATTACGTTAATTGGTTCAAACGTTAAAACGACAAAGGGAAACTCAAAGAGATCACAGTGCATGACACAACCCACCTTCATTCTGGGCGCGAGTGGGTCGGGTTCAAAACATCGGACCGCCATTTGGGAATATTCCGCAGGATGCACGGAGAAAGTAGTAGTAGCGCTTTCGACTCGCGCGTGTTATTATTCCATGCGCCTGTATTGGCAGCGCGCCTCCGCGGGTTGGCCGCGCGTCGGAACAATTGCAGTCGCTTGCACAAGTGCAGCCTCCGCCTTCCCGCACGCTCGCCAAGTGGAGCGCCAGTCACGTGCTTTGAGCTGCTTTGCGTTGCTGCCGCCGTCGAGCGTTCACCTAGAACCGTTTCGTATGGAGACTTTGCTGGACTTTACATTGTTTAGCCGTTTGACACGTTCAGACGTTTGTTGAAGCCAGGAGATGTGGCTCAGGGCAGTGCCTCTGACCGGGAGGTCCTGGGTTCGAGACCCGACGGGGGAAGAATTTTTGACTTCAGCGAGTCAGCTAATTCAAATTCAGTCGCTGTCTGGAGGAGAATTCTTGTGACCGGCTGCTCTGATTGGTAGTTTTCTGTGTTTTCTTCGATCACCACCAGGTGAATGACGAAGCAGTACCTTAATTAACGGGTCACGGACTGCGCGAAATTTTTCCTTCCCATTCCTTGACCTATCTTCACACCTTACTTACACACACTTACGGGAGACCGGTCGGAAGTATAGAACGTGTCCAGACTTGGGCAGTGCCCCGTTGATATAAGATACCTGATTGAGGAAAACCCCGCTTGCCGGGCAGTAGGTCAACGCCGTATCTCAACCTACAGCGGTGGAAAATCATCTCCATCTCTCAAGGGAAAAGCATGCGCAACACTTACGTGACTATTGACCTTAGTAGTTGACGCGCCTGGAATCGCTAACCATCAATCAATCCGATGTTAAATTACGAGGTAGAAGCAGATATCTTGTGGTAATCTATTATGTGAGTTACATTGCACCCCTATTTTCAACCTTGGCAAATCCACAAATTCAAGAATCAGAATTCGTTCCCGTTTCCTTAAAGACGATTTTCGAGGTACCAGGACATTGCACACAAAGCGATGACAAAAGATGAGAGTGCGTAACCCCGTATGTTCTCCAGAGCGAGGTGCTACGTTGGTCGTTACTTTTAGTGTATTTGAAAGAGCGTATTCGCAATTGAATACTTTGACTGTCAAACTAGAATATTTATTCAGAAAAAATATACAGACCAATCTAGCAACGGAATTACAATTAAACAACACACGAGCAACTGGCGCTCATATACTACAATTTTTTAACTGCCTCTTCTTCTCTAGCCCCCATCTGAAGAACGTGCAACGATAAAGGATGCTCCAAATCCTCGTGTGTTGGGTTACCTTTTATAGCATAGTTTCTATTGTGTGCCCAACAAAGTAATTGAACATTTTTATTCCATTTCAGCCAAAAGCAAAACGTAGGTATCGTAAGTGATGGTTTAGATGGTGACATTCTTGGCCATGACAGCATGTGATTCTTTTGGTTCCTCCATTGCCAGCCCAAAACTGGTTGCGTCTGACTAGAGTTCTCGAAGTGTAATTCTGGCACAGCGGAAAGAGACAAAAACAATTTGGTAGAAATGTGTGGTAAGGTCTACATAATGAAAATATTCCTTATCTAATTTTATCTATGTTGTGGGAAAACATCTTTTTCTTATTAATATTCTGCAACGTACGTCAAGATGAAGAAATAATTGCATTTAAAGTGTCTTAGAAATTATTACGGAAGTTTTGTGTTAGCATTACGAATGAATTGGGGAACGAAACGATTACGTTTTTTTTTTATTACTCAAGAGAGAGAGTAATGAGTGGATGGCTGAACGAAGGAATTTGGGCACAATAAGATTTTGTTTTCCTGTGAAAATTATTGCGTGCCTATGATCTTACAAAATAAAAATTGAGGGCGAAATATGCACGGACGCTAAATATTTTGCTCAGTTCAGAAACATATAACCCCTTCTTCTTTATCTTATGTAGTTTATGTCTTGTAACATCACAACCTGCAGACAGACGAATGTGCTCTTCATGATGAGCAATTTGAAGATGTTTGAAATGATATCAATTCAGTGTTTGCCTTGTATTTGTCATAAATTTTCTGGAAGTATTTTTTTAAAATTCTTATAAATCTCTTAATTGTTTTCAATTTCTAAAATTTGCATGTACGTAGATTAGAAGTTTCAAAGAGTGTTCTATTTATTGAGAAAATATGCTAAACTTCTTTCTCTTAAGCTGAAGAGTCAAATCTAATTCAGTGGGGGAAAGACTATTTATGATAATTCCCTGAAAATATCTGGGTAATTAGGAAATGATATTATACAATACTTTCTTAGAATATTGCGGTTTCCTGACAATGGCACTTTATTAATTCTATGCCTTTGGTTGAAGCCCGCGAAAAACTGGTCATTTATTCTCTTGATCTCTCATTCAATTAATCCACTTGAGCAAATAACACAGCATTTGATGAAGAGATGAGGTTGACAATTACCTTGTCCGCTGTCTTCATGCGAAAATTGCTGGTGGGGGGGGGGCATGGTCTTCACCTTTCGGAGTTTCCTTGAGAACAAATGAGTCACTGTGCTGCGCATTATATTTTGAAAAATGTGACTCGCCTTAATGAATGTATTTCTTCACGTGTAATGCATGTTTATTTTTTTATTACATTTTTCACTACACACAAATTTTATATTTCATCTTTTACACTATTTTGTACGAGTAAATTTTTTTAATGTTATTGAAGTTCTCATCAACATCTAGGTCATTAGCGACCACTATTGAGTTGAACGGTATAGTAACTGTGAAGCTGACACGATATGATGATGAGATGGGGTGAAAGGACGAACAGAAATACAACCATGCCCGAGGCGGGACTCAAACTCGCGATTCTTCGGTCCGAGATCGTTACGGCACTACTGCCTTAGCGATCTCGGCCACCCGACGAGTAAACTTTATCCACAGTAATGACGACTTTTTTATATATGGTTTTGTATTTCGCCTTACTGTTGTTAATGGTTATATCACCATACTGTAGGAATGCTAGAGATGCAAGCAATTTTGAAATTGGAATAAAATAGTATTTGGGAATTTTTTCTGTATTATTCCAACTTTTTACAGTGGTACATTGTTTATTTGAATTTTAGGGGTCTATATACTTTTCTATTAATTGGAAATTCGTGATCGAGTTTGTTTCATTTTGTATAAAAAATTGTGTGTATATATCGAGTATACTAATGAAAAATTATGTATTGCACACGCATCACTACGTACAATACAATATTTCGTTAACTTGCGTATTATTATTTGGTAACCCAATTCGAGTATGAAAGATCGTAAAGATCAGTCCAACCATCAGCCCTAAGGATGGGAGTACGAACCGAATGGGAAACAAGGGTCGTACGTGATCTCTGGCCCGTTGTTGTAACAATTGGGCCTGCATCCCCTGGTAGGAGGAGGGAAAAAGCGGAAAATATCAATCAGAGCAGATGGTCTCTAGACTTCCATCCAGGTAATGGCCGGCTTCGTCCTAGGTATTTATCTCCGTCGAATGTTCGTACCGCTTGCACTCGAATTTTGTTCTATGAAACATCTGTTGCGAATTCGCATCAACATCCGCTATCGCAAATGATTTACCTATGAGGTAGTACGTATTTTAATGCACATTTGTTGGCGTCAAGCAAATGTAAGATTTATTCAACCTCAATCCATTGTTAATAGACCCTCTAATGGTTTCCTTTGTAAATGTGCCAACCTTACCTACAAAGGGCCATTGCCCGAAAGAGATTACCCTCGCTCCAATAAAAGAAAATGGGGCAGGCTGACACGCGTCCTAATTATTCTCAACGTGCCTTTTTTTGTTCCCGGAGCGGGCGCGCGTCGAGGGGGAAAATTAAAATACCTGTGGCACCTGGATGGTCCACCGGGCGGAGGCAGGCAGGCAGGCAGGAGAAAGGGTTGGCCAGGCGATGCATCCGAGGGAAGGCGGCGGGCGGTTAGTCATGGCCCCCGGGGCACGGCGGGAGGGCGGGGCCCCCAAACACCTGTCTGCGGGGGGCAGAGGGAGTGGAAGGGCAGGGTAGGGCGGGTTAGGAATGCGTCGGGAGCCGGCGCCAGCGACCTGCGCGCGCACGCAACCCGCGGATCGCGGGAGCAGCGCGGCCGGCGCTTCCGAGGGCTCCGAAGGGCTTCCTGGCGCCCGATTCGGAGTGGACACGAAGTGTTCCATAAGGCCAGCGAGAGAAAACGTGCTCAAATGGATGGCATTGCTTGAGGAATATTGATTGATTAATTGCTAGTTATTCCGGGGGCGTCAACTACGTCGGTTTTTAGCCCGTAAGTGTAGTGCATGTTTTGCTCGGGATTTGGCGGTGGTCTTTCTCGCGCTGTATGGCGAGATCCGGCGCCGACCTACCGTCGGCTATCGGGATTTTTCCCTACCAGGTATCTCTCACCACCCCAGTCGGGACACGCTCGAAGCTCCCAACTTGTCTCCTGGCATGTGTGGTAGTGTTGTGCATGTTAGTCAGGGGTTACGAATAGGGCAAGGGAGAGAAAGGAAAGGTCGCGCGCGGTCCGCGGTCCGTTTGTGAGGGTACTGCTCCGGCATTCGCCTGGTATTGACCGGAGAAACCCCAGAAAACTATCGATCTGAGCATCCGAACAGAATTATCCTTCAGATGGCGACTGATCACGAAAACCGAATAACCAAGAAAACGCTCATCTATGTGAAATCCTTCTGATAAATATATAGTCTTATCTTTCGTTGTTGTAAAGGTATAACTTTTCAGCCGGCCTCTCCTTCAGTTTTGAGGAGAGAGGTGTTGAGTTGGGTGCGGTGCGTGAAATCTCTTTGTGTTGAGTGTCCTCACGACAACGCTCCTGTGGTTACTCCTGACATTGCAAACGATGTTAGGAAGGACTATGGCTTTAAGGAGTTGGACCATACACACCACAGTCCAGATTGTGCACCCTACGACGTCTAACACTTATCAAAACTGAAAAAACAACAACATTCGGGTAAGAAGGGTTTCAGACGAGAGTGAGATGAAAAAGCAGTTTTTGACCATTTTGCCAACAAGAATTCGGTGCATTTTTCAAAAGTCTAGAAATGTAAATATTAAAGTTTACTGAGGGATCAGCTCTCTTTAATAATGCTTTAATTTTGATAAAAAAGGAGCGACTTAGCATGGATGTAATGCAATACATATGGGTTTGTTTGAACGGTAAAAGTGTACAGAATTATTTAATGTAAAAAACGAAAACAGAATTGTTAAATCCTGCCCCCCCCACACACACAATTGAAAATAATGGCAATTATTTCAGAGAATATTTTGACTTCTATACACAATACGTCATTCGTACTAGTACGAAAAGGTGATTGATTAGACGTATACAATTATGGAGGAGTCCGAAAGCGTTCGTGTCATGTTGGATATGAAAAATATTGAGTATGTGCACTCCGCGTCCAATCAACCTCAAATTAGTTGTTACTGCTTACTTAAGGAAGCAATCAATTCTCGTTCATGAGGAACGTCTATGAAACACGGATTTCTAAAAGTAATCTCTACTTTAAGCAATAGCTTTTTGCTGAGAATTCCCCTATACCGTATGTGGTGTCTATTAATTCTGTTCATAAAACAAGGAGGTTTATAATGTAAAAGGCGTAATATTGTAAATCAAAGCCGAATTTTAGTTTTAATTCCTAATATTCAGAGAGCCACAATTTGAGATTCATGAGTCGTAGCCTCTTTATTTATTCGCGAATAAAGGGCAATACGATAAATCTACGGTACAGAGTTGCTAATGAAAATAGTATGGAATATATTTGCGAATGCTACCAGACAGTGCGTGTGAACAACAAATGAAGTTCAGTCGACGAAAGATAAACCACAGATCAGAAAGCAGGAGAAATTTTTGTACGTTGAAATGACGGTTTTCTGCAACAGAAATGCTCGGGAAGGTCTACGCGAAGCACTGACTGTCCATCCCATGCCCTACCAAACAGCGATGAGGTCGGTGTCCTCCTTCCAACATGTCAGTCAACTGACGAGTGGTGGTCGTCACAATTTCAATGGGCATGTCGTGCTCCCAGAGTGCTCCTCCCGGCTCTGTATGGGGACAGGACTCATTTAATGTCTGCAGCAACTTCCGACAACAAAAACTGTAGATGGTGTATCTGATACGTACCCTAGAGACCGATTACTACCTCCCGAGGGGTTGTCAGACCAGAAAGACTAAGAATCTTCCTCGAGATGAAACACGGCATACTCGCCTGCCTTGGAGATGAGATAGAGAGATAGGTACTCCAGGGAAGCAGCTATTTCGGTTCATACTTTTTATTTGCTCTTTCTCTCTCTTTCTGGTTTATCTTGTACCTTATCAGCTGTCTTGTTAGGCGCAGTACATTCACTTCGCATCCCTTTCTTTTTCGAGTAGAATATATTTTATTTTTTTGTTCCTTGGTAGGTATTGTTACTATTTACTTGGTATATTCGTGTGATTTTAATTTTTGAAATCGTCTTGTACTTTGCGTATTATAAGCAACTTCCCAAATCTCATCTCCGAACATTCAGCCGCGACTGTCACAGAGCTTCGTCTTAGAGAATGGAAATAACATATGGTGTGTATAAACCCATTTACTCTCGTGTTTTCTTTTAGTCGTCGCAAACATTAACTGTATTCATTTACTTATCTGTTACGATGATTATTCATAGTATTCCCTTTTCCTATCTTCCAATGTGCTTCCCATGTTTCTGTAATATTTTTTGTATTACTGTATTTTCTTCATTACTCTTTTGAGAGATTAAATATTCAGAATTCAGAGATATTTTATATGTGGTTGAACCATCCTCGATTATTTATCAACAATACTATTAGAACAATATAATATTGCTGGCTGGGAACGTTGAATATGCTTCTTTCTAAAGTTCTCTGTATTAATCTAACAGTGTTAATTCGTGTTTGGTCCGAGTATTTGGCTCCTGTTCCCTACATCTTTGGAGCCCGCAGAGTAGTGCAGTATGCCTTGCGGTAGCTTTAAGTAATTAAGATTCTGTTCCTTACTATAAACTTTTTCTTTCCTCACTTGACTTTGATGACGATGATAATAATAACAATAATAATAATAATAATAATAATAATAATAATAATAATAATAATAATAATAACAATAATAATAATAATTGAAATTTGTAAGATACTTCTCAAACTTAAATCCACTTTTTATTGTTTAATTATAATGATACGTATTGTCTATTATGTAGTGCGTTAGGATTAGAATTCTCGGGCATTGCAGTTTTGGTCACAAAACTATTTGATTATCTTCACTTCCGATTGAGATTACCGTCCCGTGCATGTACTCTTTTCTCTTTCTAAACATTTAAAGCGATTCAGGGAAGTAGATAATAATTTTCAGTGCCAATCGAATCATTTATGTAGCGAGTTCATTTGGCAAGTGCCCTTGAAACACTTGCTAATGTTTAAACTAAATTCACCGGGATTAAACTCCTATAATTTGGTGCTATGCCTAAGGAATATTGAAACTGAAACGTTATATCAACCTTGGCCCACAAAACCGTGGTGTCTAAATTGCTCGTTAATACCTACTCTATTAATCTGAAGAGAAAGTGAACAATAATTTACAATAGCAAATTTAACTGCAATTTTGAATGCTTAGTAAGATATATCGGTAATGACAATTATTAAACATAATTACTAGAGCATAATATTAGTTATAATTAGAAATAATGAGTATTGTTAACATATGTAGTTTTTGTAATGAGTAAAAAATAATATGGTGGGCGTCAATGGCCGTGGTATTTAAGAGCGTGTACAGACCCAGCTCTTCAGTCCGATGGGTCCCGGGTTCGAATCCCGCCTTGGGCATGGTTGTTTGTCCCTTGTCTCTCATGCATGTGTTGTCGCGGAGGGTCTCGCGTTTTGCCGATCTCAGATCAGAGAAGTTCTCAAGTGCGTTGATGTCTAGTGTTTGGTCGAATGTGCGTCCCATTGTGTCGTAAAGAGTAACCGGCTGTCAGCTGGCTAAAAGCTCAAGGGGAAAAAAGGATATGGTCCGTCTGAGTGGAAGATGACTGTCAGAAGATTACGAAATAATTCAAAGCTTTGACGTTTGTTGGAAGATAATTTCAAATTATCGCAATAAAGCAAATGCAACACAGGTGGTTCCGACCTTACGAACAACTTTTTAAAATTGTATATTAGTTCCGAAGAATATTGGACATGTTGGACCTTCAATTTTTCCTCAGATCATTTTTCACTCGACGCTGCCAAATGTTCAAGAAAGAAAACAGCTTATGGCAGCTCTGACGAGTTGACATTCCAACAATTGCCATCAGACTACGACTGCAATTAAATACGTATTTTCTCATTTTTCACCTTGACACCTAATTCTAAATATGGCTACTGCACTATCTTCCGCAAAACTTATCTTCTAAAATTTAATGTACAGAAAAGTCTTTTTCTGCAGACGCCAGCTGGCTGAGTATAACACCGAAGGCTGTTTAGAACTGTCTGTTTGCAATTTAATTGGGCAGTCAGACCGTAAAAGGAACTGACCCGGGGGCGGGCGAGCAAAAAGGTACCCGTCCGCCACAATGCGCGGAAGAGGCATTGTCGCGCGGCCTTCCCGCCAGTCGGGAGGGCGTTCGCCGCGTCCCAGCCCAGCCCAACCTTTACCTACATCGCGCGCGCCCGGGTCGCGGACATCTCCGTGCGTATCTCCGGCCGCAGCCAGCAGTTCCTTGACCCAGCCGCGTTGCCGGCGTCCACGCCCGGTCCGTCGCTGACATCTTGATTGTCGTTTTAGTTACCGTTTTCGTCGCTTTCCCCGGTATTGCCGTCGTCATCGTTGTTGACGCTTCTATCACTCGAGGTCGTTACGAATCGTCGTTGTCACGAACTTGTCGTTGTTGAACGATTGTCGTCGCATTTGCGGCATCGTCATTATTTGTTGTCGCTCGATATTTTGTCGTAAAATCGTCGATCATATTTGTCGTCATCGTCGTCTACATTTGTCGTCGTCGTCGTTATATTTGTCGTCGTCGTCGTTATATTTTGTCTCGTCGTCGTTATATTTGTCCCCGTCGTCGTCGTTATATTTGTCGTCGTCGTCGTTAATAATTTGTGTCGTCGTCGTTATATTTGTCGTCGTGGTCGTTATATTTGTCGTCGTCGTCGTTATATTTGTCGCGTCGTCGTTATATTTTTGTTTCCAGTCGTCCCGTCCGTTTTGTCCGTTTATATTTGTCGTCGTCGTCGTTATATTGTCGGTCGTGTCGTCGTTATATTTGTCCGTCGTCCGGTCGTCGTTATATTTGTCGTCGTCGTCGTTTATTTGTCGTCGTCGTTATATTTGTCGTCGTCGTCGTTTATTTGTCGTCGTCGTCGTTTATTTGTCGTCGTCGTAGTTATATTTGTCGTCGTTGACATATTTGTCGTTCTTGCCGTTATATTTCCCGTGGTTGCCGTTACATTGTCGTCGTCATTGCCGTTATATTTCCCGTGGTTGCCGTTACATTGTCGTCGTCATTGCCGTTACATTGTCGTCGTTGCCGTTATATTGTCGTCGCCGTCTTTGTTATTGGAGACATTGTTGGCGTTGTCATCGTCTTCGTCTGTATCGCAATTGTTGTCTTGTCGTGGTGGACGTTCTCCGCGTTGCTGTCCCCGCCGCCGCCTCCCACGAAGCGGCGCGCTACGCAGGGGCCGCTGTTTTTGCGGCGCGAGGGGACATCGCGGAGAGAGGGCAGCGGCCGCCGCGCCGGGGCAAGGACGCGCGTTGGCGACGCGGGTAGAGAAGGGGGGAGGGGAGGGGGACCTGCGCAAAAACACCCGGGGAAAAGAGGTCGACGAGGGGGAAAGCGCAGGGGATGGGCTTTCGGTGTGCGGGGACTTCCACGGAATGATTAGAAGGTAGATCAGTGAAGATAAGATGGTAGACAGGAATACGCTGGGCAAATTTAAGCTTGCTAAGCGCAGAACTAAATGAAAGGGTGGGGTGAAAAATTGTTATAAGCCGCCATATGGATTGATTGATGGTAAGATTTCGGGCGTGCCAACTGTTAAAGTTATTAGTCTCGTATGTGCGGTGCATGTTGTTTCCTTCGGAGGCGGATCTTCCCCAGCTGGATGGTGAGATCCGGCGCAGAGTTGACGTTTCCCTCAACCAGGTATCTCCCACCAGCACCGCTCCAGCCAGGACAAACTCTGAGCCCTCGGCCGGTCTCCCTGCATGTGTGGTAGTGAAGTGGATGAAAGTGTGTGTGTAAGTAAGGGGGTGAGCGTAGGACAAAAAAGAGGAAGGGAAGATTGCGCGCGGTTCGTGGCCCGTTTGTGAGGGAACTGTTCCGGCATTCGCCTAGTGTTGATCGGAGAAATGGCATAAATCTACCAGTCAGAGAAGCCGACTGCTAGAATTCTCTTTCAGGCAGCGACTGAAATCGACCTAATTAGTGTCGAAAATCCTGCCGTTGTCGGAATTCGAATCTAGAACCTCCCAGTCAGAGGCACTACATTGAATTCGTATTATACATCATTTTGATGGCCTCGGCCACCTCTCTCGGTCGCGATTCTCAGTTTATCGGGATAACACAATGCTCTTTGATCAACCCTCTTGGTTTTCAGTGATGTTGGTTTCCATTTCCTCATCAGATGGTTGGATAATATTAGGCTTTTGTAGCCCTTTATTGATAAACATGAACTTCTAAACATTGATCTAGCTGTATCTAAAAAGCATTTGGCGAGGCTTTTGATTATATCTCATTAACTCTTTCAAGTATGTGTTCTGTCTCTTGATTATATCGATTCAGACGAATGTAACGTTTCGGTACATAAGAATTTAGGGAGTGGGATATGTGTAATGTTGAAACAGATCCCAGAAGTGTGAATGTCCTTAAGAATGGCGAGTTCCAATATCTTCAAATATCTACTTCAATATTGCAGTTAGGTCGTAATCAAATATCCTAAATTTTTTAAACGTTCTCTACCCCTAATCTGCGTTTTCCATTGGATGTCATGTGGAGCGTAGGTGCTTATTGGCTGCTTAGCTGGGTACCGTGTTATCCATCATCTTGAATTGTGTTTCTTAAACGCCTAAAAATCTGGAAGCTTACTTGAAAATTTTCTTTAACATTCATATGCCTAGAAGGATGTTGATGATGAAATGATGAATAATGATTTTTTTTGTAGTTGTATGGATTACTTAGTAGTTTGACCTTTAGTAAATCACGTACTATGAAGAGAAAGTACTAATGCCTTATGGGGGTTATAGCCTACAACCGACAGTAGCTATTATCACTGCCGTGTGCGTTGTTAAAATGGGCTATTTGCAACTACAGGTGAAACGGGTGACCAGAACGAACTGTAAAAGTGGCAGGCTCATTCACTGGAACATGTAACTCGGCAAAAAAACAACAACCAGTATGATTGTAAAATTCTTGTTATTTAGGTTGCATTAAGAACGCATTGCAGGGGAGCGGAGTTGGTGTGTAGGCGGTGAGAGATTGAGGTAACAGCAAGCGTCGACAGTACTCGCGCGGTGAAAGCTCGGAATCGTTCAATTAATGAAGAGATCGCGTAGTCTTGCGTTACTGCATTGTGACCTCGAGAGGTGGCATTTCCGTTAATACGAATATTACTTAAAATTAATTTAATACTAGCTTAAATGTAACAATTCAATTAATAAATTGTAGGTTACTATGCATACGCTATGCCCCAAAACCTTGAAACTTATTGAGAGAAGGGAGAAGACTTATTGAGAGAAGAGGAAAGACCAGAATGCGATGTGTCTATTTCAAAATAGCCATAACTGTCAACAATGGCCACAATGATTATTATTTCTCTCTACGAGCTCCTTTCGACCTTTGAGTCTATAAATATATACAAATGAATAATATTGAGTCTCCCTATTTGAAATAGAGCTCAATGCGTATAATGCGGTAGTATACGTATCTGAATTTAATTGTGGCTTCGTCAAAGAGGCTTCAAAACAACGAACATTTAAAAAAAGTCCTAAACAGAAATCTTTTCAAATATTACATGAAAAATAAACAATTGGCAATACGTTGAAACACAGCTCTTGGGCTGCCATGCGTTTTCGGTTAGTTTTATTATGTTATTTTCTTAATTTGTTCTTTAATTTATTTTTGTATATTTTGTTGACTAAGACCAGCGATAAAAGCTAATATTACATTTATACGCACTTCAACTAACCGCTTCAACTATACTGAACTTCAATATGTCAAATCTGAAGATAGCTAAAAGAATAAATTCGAAAAACAAAGCTTCGACTTATATTACAGAATTTCGAATAAATAAAGGACACTCGGAGGAAGATCGTGGAGACTTTGAGATTTATATAGTTTTAAAATATATATTAAGGTTCTACTGTATTCATATTACTACGTCGGTTGTAGCTGACGGGAGAACACGTGCTACTGAGACGGACGGGACGCGGCGGCGCCTACAACGAAGACCTTGGTCGCCCCGCCCCGCCCACACCTCTCCCACCGCCGGCGCCTCGGCGGCCGCGCTGCTTTCTAATACGAACGCGTCCGAAGAGCCCCTGGCAAGAAAGTCGCCTGGATCGGCTCTCCGTGTGGCGCTGCGCGCACACAGCCTCCCCGCGGTCCGGATCGCCAGCGCTGACGAGCCCTTGTCTTCGCAGCGCAGCGGCACGCACGCAAGGCCGACGTAGGGTTGCCATACGTCCTTAAAAAGCCTGTAATGTCCTGTTTATCGACACGTGTCCCTGCTGTTCTGTCAGATTTTTCTTTGTTTCTGACAATTGTCTTGAGGTTTTTACTCTATTCCACAAAGTGTTCCAAAAAAAAGTCTGCGTGTTTAGGGTACCTTTCTGTGAACTACAATTCAGGACAATGCGCTACAAACGAGAACTCTAGCGGCTAATTCATTTGTTAGGCAAATATTGTTAATTTTGCCTTCTTACGGTACAATCCCAGAGCTAAGAAATAAAGAAATGTAGTGTCGCTCAGAGTGTATTAGTGCAAGACAATCTGGACTGCGAAGGGGATAAGGTTTTGGTCAGTAACAGTTAATATCGACGAAAGTTATGCTTTATTTAATATTTTATTTAAGTACTCTGCAATATTTCGTAAAACTTTTCATGGAAAAATAAGTAAATGACTTGGATAACCTGAAAAAAAGTCAAGGAAATTCGTCCTTGGAAAGGTCCGCGGTCCCCTTGCTATTATTGATAGTGTGCGATGTAATTTATCTTCTATTTAGTGTTTATTTGATATACTATTTCTTAGTAACACAATTTACTTGATATACTATTAAGTTGTATAAAAATAAACAATTGGATTTGAAATATATTTCAGATATCCTGTATTCCATTGTTATTCTTATTGCAACCTTAATCTGAAGGAGCACTGAGATGACCAAACGACGATGCCCCTTAAAAAATGATTAAAGTACTCATTTGAAGCCTGAAAATGTTGTATTAGCAAGTTAACTATGTGGAGTTACTTTTTTGCGTAGGAAAGGGAGTGCTTCAGAACTAGTTCAGATTTTTAAGTTGATTTGTAATAAATAAGAGAGTTTCTTATTAGTCGCAAGATCAAAGATATATTATTTAGTTTTGTGTCAATTCATAGAGTTTGATATATTTCGTATGAGCCAATATTGGAAAATATTATAAATGTGAATTTTAGAATTTTATTTCTATACATTGTTGATTTTTTTAGTAGTTAAAATATAAAATGGGTTGAAATGATTTACAATCATTCAAAAAACGTATATTACAAGTTTTGTAATTTGATTTAAATTGTTTTGTTTCCTTAATACAAATCAATTAATAATTTAGTTGAAATATTTCAAAATTTTATTAACTAGCATAAGATATTGTGTAAGAAATATTGGAACACCTATCCAATGGAGACCTAATGCATATGATTAGTCATCAGCAAAAGTCTGTGAAAGAGTCATCAGCAAAAAAATCAGGTTTTGCAGAAGATCGAGTTGTTTATTTACTCGGTTGCTCTAACAGATTGTTCAGAGATTGTTAGGAGATCTATTCGAGTGATGAGAGCCTCATTTCTGAGCGCAAGACGGAAGAGACGTTCATTCTTTATTTTGTCCTCACTCCTTTGTGGACGAACACAAACGTGGTTTGTATTTGTCTTCCATTGTATGGTGGTTATTAAGATGATCGCCAATAGACGAGGTTAAGACCTGGTATACGGCGAAAGAGAAGGCTTGTTTCTTTATGTTCTCCACTATCCTGGATGGAAGATCCCAGCGGTGATCTGCCATTGTTTTCCTGTGCTTGTAGGTTGGCTGAGTGATAATGAGGGGTAAGTGGTGAGATTAACTTCGCGATGCATTCGGCAAATGCGAGCTGCGATGGCGTTTGTCCGTAAATTGACGTGGGAAGCAAATGTTGACAGTGAAAGTTGCATGGATAGGAAGATTCCGGTTTTCACTGCAGATTCAATCGTTTATTTATCTGGATTCTCTAATTGATTGCTTAGAGATACAATTAGCAAATAATTCCCCCTCCCCTCGGACCCACTTTTGTGGGCACGGCATTGAAATGAAGGTAATATTGCCGTTTAAAGCACAACCCAATCGTGACGAAAAAAATACTTATCTGGTGCTTTTTTTCTGACATTCATATTTTCCCAATTCAGGAATAACATACTACATTTAATGAGCAAGAATTTTTCATAATGATTGTGTCTTGGCCAAAGTGAACTGTACTTTGTGAATAAGGGTTGAGGCTTCACCGCTCAACCGAAAGGCCTTTCATTTCCAATGAATATAAAGAAATTGTGACAACTCAGATAATTCAGAGAAAGCGATTCCAGCGTGATATGACAAATATATTTGTGTGTGTAAAAAAATCTTAACGACATTGGAAGACAGATATTGAAGGTGGTAAATAAAACTCGTTCCATCGAGGAAAATGACCTAAAAATGTCAAGACGATTCAAATGGAGATGGATGCACTCGAATTTTGCAGCACAACGCAGATCATAATCAGCTCGAAATCTCTATCAATCCAATCTAACGGGGTAAGACTTCTGGATTGTCATTTGCATATTGTGAGCAGTCTTTGTATCTACAGTCTCTACGGAATCTGAAACTTGTGTATTGACACTATATTGGCTCCGAACATTTGTTTGCAATATATTGCCATGAAGCATTTGTTTGCAATATATTGCCATGAAGCATTTGTTTGCAATGTGTTGCAGTTATATCATTGTGCGAATTATGTTTTTATTTTTAATATTTGGACATACTTATGACTAAGATTTACTAATTTCCCACATTTTTCCTTTGTGTTTTTCACAAATTCATCGAACTTATGGTTTAATTTTTGTTCTTACTGGAAATTTTGCTGAAGCTCAAAATGTTGGAACCCAAACGTCAAAGGTATCAGTGAGATCGACCTCCCAATAAATAGGCAAAAAAGCAATTATTGGCTTGAATGTATTGATAATAATGATAATAATAATAATGATAATAATGATGATAATAATAATATTGATAATAATGATGATGATAATAATAATGATGATAATAATAATGATGATAATAATAATGATAATAATAATGATAATAATAATAATGATAATAATTATAATGATAATAATAATGATAATAATAATGATAATAATATTAATGATAATAATAATAATGATAATGATAATAATGATAATAATAATAATGATGATCATTATGATGATTATGATCATCATCATCTTGATCTATAATAATATTATAATTAATAATATTCTAATTGTTTGTTTTCATTTTAAATAATTTTTTTGGACGAATGAAAAAGATAAAAGCGAGGCATTTTGAGACATACTATTAGTTTATCTATAACCGGATATCTTCTGCTTATATAACGTATATCTTGAAATCAGGAAATCTAGAAGATACTGCTCAAGAAACATTATTTTATTAATCTCTAAAACATTCTTCAAGAAAATATGCTACGTAGTAATATCAAAATATTTTATAACATTAAAGCATGTGTTGCGTATGTTGTGGAACTTTCCATATAACACACTACCGCTAGATCGTTTTTGCGAAGGAACGCCGTCTCCACCTCCCACCGCGTGCAGGTGCATAGAATGCTTCGCTAAGCGACCGCGAAAGTTCCGTGCGACGTCGCCCGCTGCGGCCGACGGGCAGGCGGCGCGGCGGTAACAGGCTGCGTTTTTATTGCGTTACGCGGCATCGCGCGCACGCGATTTCGCCTCTGCTGGGGGCGCTAACGACCACCGGCGCGGGGAAGGCGTGAAGCGGTGCTGGGGGGGCGACGTGGGGGCGGCGGCGCGCGGGATGGGGCCCGAGGGGGGCGGAACGCGGCGCCGGGGCGGCGGCGCGAGGGTGGTGACCAGGGGGTGCGAAGGCAGGGGCGGCACCGGCGGGGTGAGGGAGGCGGCGGGCCGGCTGCGCGTGGGCGGCGGGAAGGAGCGGAGAGGGTGAGTGCGGTGGCGGGCGCGGGAGTGACGGAGGATGGGCGGAATCAAGGGGGTGGCAAGAAGAGTGGCGCCGGTGAGTGCGGGGGGCGGCGGCGGGGGGCGGCGCGGGGGCGGCGCGGGGGCGGCCGGGGGCGGCGCGGGGGCGGCGGCGCGGGGGCGGCGGCGCGGGGGCGCGGCGCGGGGGCGGCGGCGAGGGGACGGCACCGCAAAGCTGAGAACAAACCGCCTCCAGAGGCAGATTTCCGTGTGCCCGCCGAGCGCATCGTCCTAGCGGCACCGGGGGACTTGCGGAGAGCGTAGTCCATGTTCGTGTTGGAATATGAACTGTGAGCAGGAGCCATGTAATCAATGCAGTGTTATAAATAACGGTCCACTTTGAATAAAGTAAGGTGTTTTCCATGTAGTCTTATTTCATATTTTATCGTCGTCTGCTTTTTATACAATTTTGGAGCTACAGTTAAATATTGTACTTCAATTCACTTTTCTGTTTTCAGTTTTTAGGTCTTTGATAAAATAGAATTTAAAGGATTTAATCTTCTTACTGATGCTCTTTGACAGAGAAGTTCATTATCTTAACCCGAGCGTATAATGTTGGACGTTTTTGTTTGTATGTTTGTCCCTTATGTTACCTTCAATGATCCGTACATTTATGATGAGCATTAAAATGATTAATAATAGAAAGTAGTGTGGGATATTTCGATAATATCAGTTGCAGAATTCAATATAAGTTAATAATAAATTTATGACGATACTACGTAGTGTTTCAATTAATATTTTTGTATTAGATGGCTAAACCAGTTATAGAGTAATCACATCATTTTTACAGGTCTCCAATTGATCTACTTGGCATCTTTTGACCTGTGATCGAAGCCATCATTCATTGTAAGTAGTATTAGTGAAACTGTAATATATATTGTTTTAAGTGTTCCAAACATTGTTCAATTGAATTTATGTTATGAAAACTTAACATATTGTAGGAGGCATACCCCATTAGTGTAATCAGTTTGTACAAAAAGAAATAAAAATCGACCGAGTTGAATCATCTATTAAATAATGAGGTGAAATTTTGAAATCATTTTGGAAACGCTAAAAGTTTCAAATCCTCAATTTTTCTTAAAAACGTTCACTTCTTTAAAACACAGAATGTTCTGATAAACTATCCGCTCTTATGTCCATGGCATGTTTCCCATGATTCAAGTAGGATAAGTAATATTAGATGAATATGAGAGAAATCGTGTGGGAAGGGGAATTCGGTTGACACACGGAAGCGTAAGGATACCATTGTGGCAAGGGAACGAAGATTTAAAGATAAACCATTAATTCACACGAACACTTGTATCTCATCAGACGACGGGGATTCAGAAATTAAACACATACGAATGCACATTCGCTTTGAAGACTGCAGGAAGTAAATAGCATGTGAACATCTAACAGGAGGACTAAAACACTGCTGGTTGTAGACATTTTTATATGATAAAAGTGAAATCTGTGGAATTTTTCAGTCCCGAAACTCTCCTCTTCCCTTAAGTAAAAAAGACGACCCCTTAAAAAAAGGTTGGAAGACTGTAGCCTTAGAGTTAGAGCAGGAATAAAATCTCGAAGGGTCCTGTAAATATACATAATTTCCGAACTACCTGGCTAGATCCGGGATTAAAAGCAACGTTGTGAAATTTATCTCATTAGTCATCATTTTGGGAGGATGAGGCGGGTCGTGATAAATTACGACTGTTTCGCAACGAAAGTGAAAGAACGTGGCCACTTGTTACGAGACGGCTCGTTCTCGTAAAGGACTTGATTCATGGAGTAAATAAGCTCCATATCGGTTGATTTCGTAGAAAGAGAAAGTTGTCCTTGGAATAAAAGGCGTTAATAAAGCATTGAGGAAGTTGCACTTGAACGTCTGTTAATCGAAGAGAAACGTTCAAAGGAAATCACGGTAAATTTCTCTAATTTACGTACTCTTAAATGGATTAAATTGGTTTATATACACCAATGTTTAGAATTACATTCCACGAGTAAGGAGATGTTGCATGAATGTGTTATGGCTAATATATTCTGGCAAATTCGCGAATTAGCCGACTAATTTTCTCATTAACCAAAATGTGTGGATGAACTAAGAAGTAGACACAGATTTGAAGAATATTGGACACGATTTTAAGAAGTCAGATATTGGCAAAATGATTGGAAACGGTCTATTTGAACCCTTTTAATTGTGGGGTAGCTGGAGTTATTGCATCCTATTAGTCGTTGTAAAGCTTCTCTTCAATATTATCAACCGGAACAATGAGGAGTGTTATTGCTACCAGGAAGTGTGCGGGAGCTGCTTCTTCAGCCCGTGTTGAATGGCGGCGCGGAACGTGAGATCATGATCCAAAAGTGTTACAAACGGCCGCAAGAAAAGCGCGGGCGGCGAGCGCCAATCAACGCAGCGGGAGGCTGCGCCGCGCCGAGCCGGGGTCTGCGGCGGGGGGCTTGTGGGTCAGCGGCCCCCGCGCGGAGGACCCGGACCTGCCCAACTGCGAGACGCGCGCCGCCATCCCCGATCTCACTCCCGTCCCGCCCAACCTCTCTCTGCCACACCCCTCCCCGCTTACCTCTCTCCGCCCATCGCCCGTTACTTCTCCACCCACCTCTCTCCGCCACACGTCTGCTCTGCAGCACCTCCCCGCTTACTCTCTCCGCCCACCCGCCGCGTTATCTGTCCGCCCACCGCCCGCTTACTCCTCCACTCCCACCTACGCTCTCTTCCGCCACCGCGTTACTCTCTCACCACCTTCCTCCACCAAAACTCTCTCTGCACACCCCGCTCACCCCTCTCTCGCAGCCAGCACCCCTCCCGCCATATATTCACCCCACCTGTCTTCTCTGCAAACCACCACGTCAATACTTGGCGCGCCGTACCTGCCTCCCCGTCCAACGCGTCCGCGCACTGCCCCGACGCATAAATCCCTCGCTTAGACCTAATCAGTAATGCCGCCGTCACACTCTGCCTGTCAAGCTGCTTCGCCACCCTTGCTCTGTCACACTGCTGCCACAACCGGCTTTGCCAATCCCTCGCGCACACTCTCTCTGGCCAGACGCGCCGCACCTGTCACACCGTGATCTGCTTAGCCGAGCCCGCATAACCCAGTTCGCATACTCCGTCACATGCAATCCTCTCCTTCGTAACCCGCTCCACCGCACCCCCCGTTCACTCCTCTCCGGCTTGCCAATATTGTCGTGTCGATCTCTCTGTCCCCAGACTCGCCGCGGCGCCTCCACCCGAATCCCCCGCCCTCCTTCAGCGCCCTCAGTTTGGTCTTTCCCCAATCACCGCTTTCGTGCCCAGCCCGTTTTTCACTCCTTTCGCAACCTTTCTTCAAGCTGTTACGGCAGAGACGAGCCTCGCATGCGCTCGTCCGCCGCTCCACCCCACCCGCACTCCATCCACGTCTCGACCCCGGCTCGACATGGGCTCCCGGCCGTTCACCTCACGACACTGTGGCCCATTAGCTTCCGTCCGCCGCATGCCTGCTCACAGCTCTCTGTTCTTCTGGTGTTCCTTTGTCTGACACGAATCACCCGAGACCGTCTCCCACCCTCCATTCACAAACTCTCGTAGCTCCCTTTCAGAGTACACTCATCGCCTTCCATCCCCGCCCGCTGGCCCTGTATAGTAAGAATACCAGTCCTTCTTGCTTCCCGCCTCTGGCTACCGTTCAGGTCGTCAAACCGCGCACCCTTCTTCCCTTCTCCACTCCATCTCAGCCTGCAGTCGCTGTCGTTCGCGACACTGCTCTCTCCTTTCGCGCCCCCTTTTGCCCTCCGCGCACGCCCGCTGGGCGCCCTTAGTGCATTCAGCTTTGCCTCCGCGGCAGGTTGAAGGAAGTCTCTCTCCGCCACGACGATCTAATTAGAGGCCACGGACTCACCACCCACGTTGATTTCATCAATAACCAGTGTGTTACGTGTAAGGGAAATTTTCATCAACGGTATGGACAAGTTCATCAAATATATGAAGAAAATATTCCAGATTTAGATACTGTAAAATTTGGTAAAAATAGTAGATTGATATTCGAATGTCATGTCTCGCATCTGACAACTTCGGAAATTCTCATTTCTGACGGGTTAACCCTAAAGAGTATGGAAACACTTTTTTTAGCTACGAAGTAAACGGTTCCGTCATTTTGTAAAATTCTCTCATGCAAAATGGACAAAATTTAAAACATCAATTTTCTGGTGCCCCGATATTTAGTATGATGTATTATTCAACGTACGAGTACATAACGTAATGTACTTTATCCTCTTATACTTCCGTCTTCGTTGTCAGAATCGTTACTGATTCGAAACTCGAAGGAACTCAATTTTTTCTTCAGAGAGCTTGTAAATGGCAGAGAGTTTGAGTTGAGAGGAAGAAAGAGCAATAAAAGAAATATTCTTTTTTATTATTCATTAGAAACAATATTAATTAATTTTTTAAAATTATTTTTTTAAAATAATTTTAAAAATAAAACAAAATTAGATAATTTTAGAAATAAAAAAATTTCAAAAACAATAAAAGTTTTCTAATTTTTTCGACATATGAAGGGTGATTCTAAAGGAAACGAACATAGTTTTGAAGTGTGCGTTTTCAGATAGTTGGGGTAATATTTGCAGTTAAGTAGGTAGTAGAACATTAGTTCCTCTGTTATTTCGGTCATGTTGCACCTAGCAAATAAGACTTGTAAAAGTTGGTTGGAAACCACGCCACCATAATTCTCGCTCTCAGCCCGCCGTCTTCATCACTTCTATCACAGCCGCCTCCGCCACTGCCACTGC
>BOPP01000048.1:2323217-2336879 GCA_017312745.1 Gryllus bimaculatus
TCAACCCACCAATTCGAATGGTGTGTAGGGTCAGAATATAGCTTTCGTCGGGCCGAAGGATGGAACTGGACGGAAGAAGAACTGAAGGCATGAGAGAGAATCATCGCATGCGGTTCGGGAGCCTTGCTTAGAGTGTGGGCTGCTCGCCATTTCGCTTTGTGTTGATCAAGAAAATGAAGCCTACGGGAGAAAATGACTTATAGGGTTTGATTCCGGCACGAGCCAGACCTTCGTAGGCGAAGCCCATTTCGTGAGTGTTCGGCACCCGCCAGATTGAAGCTGCGATCATTCCATTCACGGCGTTCTTGATCGCAGTTTTTTGCTGCGAAGATTCGCACCCTTACTACATCTAATATGTGCTTATTGGAAGCATATTTCTTCCGACAAAAAAGTAGCAGTCGGCTAAGATTTTTGATAGCAAAAACATTGACGCTAGTTTGGTCGGATACGCAATGAACTATGCTAAGAATATACTCGCAATCAGGCAATGTTTTCCCTTCTTATCGAGTAAACCCTCGCGATAGGGTGGACAGGATGGTTTAACTACAAATGTCAAACATCTAATTCACACCATTTTGTTAAAAGCAACATCAATTTTTCAAAATGTATGACTTATTTCTAATAAAGCCCTCCCTTCAAATTATGTCACCCTGCTTCCGCGGGGCGAGCGGCGGCGGGCGGGCGGGGGGCGGGCGGAAGCAGCATTTCTTGCCGCAGCCGTTCTGCAGGCGCCCCCGCTTTCTCGGCGTGGCCAAGCTCGTCCGCACGGCGCGGGTTCGGTCTCGTACAGCTGGCTTCTGCCCCGTCCGCCACAAGCTAATATCTAAGCAGAATGGCTCCAATGCGTAATCCCAAGGATGTCGATTAACGGTTTGGTACGGCCGTTGTTAGTTGTTCTTTTCTTACGATTGGTACTGGCGAAGGAGAAGGATAGTGGAGTAGAAATAATCATTCCTAGCAAGTAGGGTCAACAGAGTGTAACTCCAAAAATAAAGTGGCAGGTAAATTCTAGTTTGCATGCTTTGATTGAATATTGGATTGGTTAGTGTTTTCCAGACATAACTGCTAAGGTCACTGTCCGGGTAAGTATAGCGTATTTTCTGTCAAGGGAGAACATGGTGATCTTCCTGGAATGGGGAGATCACACGCATGTGTGGTAAGTGGTACTGCATGTTAGTGTAAGTGTGTGTAAGGGTGATGGATAGGACACGGAGAGGAAATGAGACCGGCGCGGTCCTTGAGTGTTTGTTTATGGTACTGCTTCCGATTCGCGTGTATTGATCAGAGAAACCATGGAATACCGATCATAGGAGAGCCGGCCGCTACAATCTTCTCTAGACAGCGGATAAATTTACAGCTGTCAGCTAGTGTCGAAAATAGCCAGCGTCAGGATTCGAACCTAGGAACAGCCGTCAGAGGTACTGCAGTGAAACATTTGGCCTGAGCTATCTAAGCCAGTGTTTTCGAAGATGAGAATAAAATGCCCAAGCACCGTAATGGAAATGTTGGATGTTGTTTTGGTGAGAGTTTATAATAAAAGTGGTTTTACAAACGTTTCCAGATGGTCGTGAAGCAAAGATAATGCGCGGTCTCAACAAGAGTGATCATGTAGAGGAATGTAAGTGTAGTTGTGGTAGAGGGGTGAGGATTGGACAAGGACGAGGACGGCAGAATGCGCGCGGTCCGTGGTCCGTGGCCCTTCTCGGGCTATTCGCCTGTGTTCTAAACCGACACCCACAATTTTTGCGTGAGTGCTTGAAAAGTTACATATAACGCAGTAAATTGTAAGTCATCGCATCTTGCGCACGTGGTAACAACCCAGGCCGAGAGCCCTCCTCGGCGACGTCGCCAGCGCGGTCGCGTTTGCACGGCAACGCGTCGCGCCGCCTTTCGGCCGGCAGGGAGGGTGGGTGGGAGGGAGGGGGGGAAGAAGGGAGGAAGGGAGGAGGGAGGGAATGGAGGGAAGGGAGTGAGGAAAGGAGGGAGGGAGTGAGGGAGGGAGTGGGGAAGGAGGATGGAGGGATGGAGGAGGGAGTGAAGGGAAGGAGGAGTGAGGGGAAGGAGGAGGGGAGGGAGGGTGGGAGGGTGGGGAGGGGGGAGGAAGGAGGGAAGGGTTGGGGAGGGAGGGGGGAAGGAGGGAAGGAGGGGAGGGAGGGAGGAGGGAGGGAGGAGGGGAGGAGGGTGGGAAGGGAGGGGGGAAGGGGGAGGAGGGAGGGTGGGAGAGTGGGAGGGGGAGGGAAGGAGGGAGGAGGGAGGGAGGGAAGGAGGGAGGGAGGGAGGGAAGGGAGGAGGCGAGGGAGGAGGAGGGAGGGAGGGAGGCGCAGCGCGCGCGGAGTGAATTTCGGCGGTGGCGGGCGAGCGAGGAGCGAGCGAGGCGGGCGGGGGCGTCGCGACGCCGTGGGAGCGCGTGGGAGGTGTGGGGGGCGCGGGAGGGTTGAGCGGAGGTTGAGGCGGAAGGGAAGAGGTCTCCCCGCGGGCGGATGTTGCGCAAGGGGCCGGGAGAGTCCCTCGCGGGGCGCCCGACGCGCAGCGGGCGAGCAAGCGGCCTTCCAGACGTTCTCACAGCGCTGCGCTAGCAACACGCCCGTCAAACACACGCAGTCTTCTCCACACTCAGACAACGCCATCGAAACGATATTAAACTGCACATTTATTATTATTATTATTATTATTATTATTTATTATTATTATATTATTATTATTATTATTATTATTATTATCATTATTATTATTATATTATTATTATTATATTATTATCATTAATATTATCATTATTATTATTATTTTTATTATCATCAGATAACTAAGATCGATTATGAGCAAGGGCCGCAGCATTTTTTTTGCTTGAAAACTGAATGAAGTGATAGGGGATGAAAGGAACGAGGATGCTGTTGGTATAATATTATAATTAATAATATTCCTAGGGATGTGTGGTGTTGTGTGTGTTGGCATAGATAGATTGTTTGAAATATATTTTTTTATTCTCAGGATCGAATGACCAAAGAGATAATATGTCGAGCATCTTTTGGAGAGATCACGTGTAGGAGATTATAAATCCATATGACCGGGATAATGACTTTCATGCTTATAGTACTCAAGGTGAATGACTGTGCTTCGGAGGTGAAAAGTCGAGAATAATGCTAGAGGCAAGCACTCGGTTGACTCGACTCATGAGATTGTCTGCTTATATTAATGCACTGTAAGAAAAACGTCGTGTCTGACGAGGATATTATGGTATTGATTAATATAGTAAAATGAATTGATATTAATACTTGATTAGATATAAGACATATATAAAGCGCATTGTACTGGTTTATTGTGTATATTGTGGGCTGTTTCTCAGATTTATTCGGCACAGTCACGGGCGGCGGATATGATAGTGCTCCGTGTTTAGGAAGCGTAGCCGCAAGGTATAGCATAGACCCTAGGGTACAGCCACACTTCAAAGAGAAGTCGACTGGTGACATGAGAATTGCTTTATCGCGTATGAGGCGCACGCGTCTGAAAGCTTTAAGGGTGGGTGAGAGAAGGAGGAGATCGGAAAGTGCTCTCAGTCTGTCGTGCGATTGTGGAACAAGGCCGTGTCGCAGGGTGTGTGTAAAGGGCTGTGCAGATTTATCTAATATGTTGCTTATTAAGAACGACGAGTAATTAAGCAGATCGCATCGCGGATGCTTATTGCGGTCAATTATGCGTGGTGGTGACACAGCACTAATTATGAAGACTAGATAGAGCTTGTCTTGTGTGTGAGAGGCGCGAGGTAAGGGCGTGAACACGGGTTGGCTGAGTGTAGGGGCCGACGCTGTCGGGTAAGAGTCATGTGTCTGTGCGTCTGCTTGGTGGGAGATGTGTTTGCGCGGTAGGTGTGAATGAGTCTAAGAGACTACTTGTGTGTTCAACTGTGGTTCGAGGTGCTGTGCTAGCAGTGGTCAGTTAGTAGGTTGATTCCTTTATTTCGTGTGAGTTGACGCGCTTTGAGGTATAGTTGTAGTCAGGCATTAATGTCTCGGGTGAAGGGGAGGTGTAGAGGAAATCTGAAGGTCTGGGAGCCGGTCTGCGCGAGATGGTGTGCAGAGAGGTTGGAAGAGCAGCAGTTTAGGGAGATAGATGTTTGCTCGGGTGTTGGTCAGCTTGGTCGTGATGAGCTTGCGAGAGGTAATGGCGGAAATTTAGGCGGGTGTGCACAGTAGATAGGAGTGTGTGAACGGTAGATGTGAAGGGGGGCCCGGCGTGCGGGTGGAGCGGTTTAGCCACGGAACCGTGTCGTTCGTGGAGTACGAAGTGATGGCGGTGTGTGCGGAGGACGGGGCTGGTTGGTGGTCGAGTTGCTGTGAGGAGCGGCGAGAACGTCTCGGTTGGTTTGTTGTTGTAGGAGAGGGAGGGAGATCAGGCGTAGGCGGAACGGAGCTCTCCGTTGGATAATGTCAAGGAGTAATTTGTTGTTATATAAGTCATAGAGGAATTACAATATACGACGTTCCTCTAAGAGGCCGAGTTTCTGAGTGTCGGAGCTGTAGTGGGCACTGCTCGGTTGTCTATCTGGCGCTGATACACTCGCCCGTGCGATGGAATACCTAGAGCGGGTAGTCTCGGATGCTGTTTGTCTCTGCGATATATGATCGATATGCTCTGAAGACGTATGAAATGCCGGTGTGGTCAATGCGAAGTAGTATCATAGATATAACTAATCTGTTTAACGTGGTGGGTATATAAAGTAATGTGTTCGATATGTATCATATGTTGGTGGGCTTATTTTGATACTTCTCTATTTGTTAGTTGCTTGTTGTCTTATTTGCTATCAATTTCTATATTCGGAGCATTAGGACACGGTTCGTATAAATGCTTCGTACTTCAGAGGTGTGATCATCTTAATTCTGTTTCAAGCTCATGTTTTTAGGTCATTGTTGAGAAAATGATGGTGAATATATAAATAGGATCTTAATTTTTCGTTTATACTTCCAATAGGTTATTGATGCTAACGTGCTTGTTGGATCAGCAGAGAAAGTTGTTCACTGATTAGTAATTGTATCTGGAACAGAACCGCTGTACACTGGTGTGCACTTCCGCTGCGACGCAGTATTTTATATTGTAGTTGTTCAGTTGATCCTCTATCACCTGAAAAATGATTATGTAATTATTGATGAACGACTTACAATTTATTGATGATGTGCATTATAATAATTTGAATTAATATAGAAAAGTAGTGTGCGGAATATAATATTTCGATAATGGTCAAGTTTGCACTTGGAATTTTTGGCAAGGTACTCTCGTTTTAATAATAATTTAATGAGATAGCTACGTAGTGTTTCATGGTAATACTTTCCTTAGATAAAATATAGACCTCAGGCTAAAACTCGAGTTATGAAAGTATTACATTATGTTTGACAGTTAACTATTTCGGATTTGCACTCAATCTTACTGTAATACTATAGTTGGCAATGTACAGATTTTGGACGACTTGATAGGATCGAAAGACATATATATAATATTTTCAATTGTATAGTGTGATATTAAGTAGAAAATTATCGGCACTAGTATAATTTTGTTTTAAATAGTGTATAAAACATGTGATATATTCAGAAAAAGTAAAATGAAATGTGGAAATTTATTGTTCTTATGAATATACCTTAAACGCAATAATAGGAATCTTGTAGTGTAGTACAAATATTATCCTAAACATTTTGTTAAGATAGTCAAGTATTCTTAGTTTCAATGTTACACAAAGAGAAATAACATTATGGTGGACCGAGTGAATGTGGCAATATTGAATGTCAGATAATATGATTAGTATGACGTGATGAAATCATTTGTGTTGCGAAACGATACGCATGAAAGTTTGGAGATTCGAGAATTGCTCTCTTTTTATGAAACAGTTCTAGTTTTTGTAAAACATCAGACATGATTATGGATACATATACCTCTCACGACTCTTGTGTTGCATCTACAACAGGCCATTGTGTTAACAACACGCCATGTGAATGAGTAGGACTACAGAGATGAATATTAGTTTGGAATATGTGAGATATCTGTGGTGGGACGCGGAGTCAGTTCTGCGGTAATGTAAACGACAAAGAGAAGCCGTGGGTTCCATGTGTTCGTATGGGTGCCAGATATATAACGTCTTAGATATACTCTCTAGTAGGCACAGAGGAGCGAGCAAATGAAGATTTTAGTCATGGTCTAGATACCTTATTCACAATGAACATTGTATCTCATAGACGACGGGGATTCAAGAAATTAAACAAGCGAATGCAATTCGCACTTTGAAGACTGCAGGAAGTAAATAGGCAATGTGAAATTAACAGGAGGACTAAAACACTGCTGTTGTAGACATTTTTATATGATAAAAGTGAATCTTTGGAATTTTTTTTCAGTCCGAAACTCTCCTCTTCCCTTAGTAAAAAAGACGACGCCTAAAAAAAGGTTGGAAGACTGTAGCTTAGAGTTAGAGCGGAAGTAAAATCTCGAGGGTCCTGTATATACATAATTTCCGAATATGGCTAGATACGAGATAAGGTCAACGGTTGTTGAATTTATCTCATTAGTCATCATTTTGGGAGGATGTGGTGGAATGAATATTATCCTCAGAGGCGGGTCGTGATAAATTACGACTGTTTCGCAACGAAAGTGAAAGAACGTGGCCATTGGTTAGACGACGGTCGTTCTCGTAAGGATTGATTTCATGGAGATTAAATAAGGGCTCGGCATATGGGTTGATTTCGTTAGAAAGAGAAGTTGTCCTTGGAATAAAAGGCGTTAATAAAGCTTGAGGAAGTTTGCGCACTTGAAACGTCTGTTTAATCGAAAGAGAAATCGTTAAAGGAATCACCGGTATAATTTCTGCTAAATTTAGTACTCTAATGGATTTAAATTGTTTATATACACAATGTTTAGAATTACAGCTTCACGAGTAAGGAGATGTTGGCATTGAATGTGTTGATGGCTAATATATTCTGGCAATTCGCGAATTTAGCGCGCCTAATTTTCTCATTAACAAAATGTTGTGGATGACTAAGAGTAGACACGATTTGAAGATATTGGGACACGATTTTAAGAAGTCAGATATTGGCAAAATGCTTGGAACGGTCTTATTTGAACCCTTTTAATTGTGGGGTAGCTGGAGTTTTATTGCATCTATTAGTCGTTTGTAAAGCCTTCTCTTTCATATTATCATCGGACAATGAGGAGTTTTTATTGCTACAAGGAAAGTGTGGCGGGAGCTGCTACTTCAGCCGTGTTGAATGGTCGGCGCGGAACGTGAGATATGATGCAAAGTGTTACAAAATGGCCTGCAAGAAAAAAGCGCGGGCGGCGAGGCGCAATCAACGCAGCGGGAGGCTGCGCGCGCCGACGCGCGCCGGACGGGGTTTTTTGCGGCGGGGGGCTTGTGGGTCAGGCTCGCGGCGGAGGACCGGACTGCCAACTGCGAGACGCGGCGCGCATCCGATCTCACTCCCCCGTCCCGAATTCTCATGCACACCCTCCCGTTACTCTCTCGCCACCCGCCCGTTACCTCTCTCCGCCCATCGCCCGTTACTTCTCCACCCACCTCTCTCCGCCACACGTCTGCTCTGCAGCACCTCCCCGCTTACTCTCTCCGCCCACCCGCCGCGTTATCTGTCCGCCCACCGCCCGCTTACTCCTCCACTCCCACCTACGCTCTCTTCCGCCACCGCGTTACTCTCTCACCACCTTCCTCCACCAAAACTCTCTCTGCACACCCCGCTCACCCCTCTCTCGCAGCCAGCACCCCTCCCGCCATATATTCACCCCACCTGTCTTCTCTGCAAACCACCACGTCAATACTTGGCGCGCCGTACCTGCCTCCCCGTCCAACGCGTCCGCGCACTGCCCCGACGCATAAATCCCTCGCTTAGACCTAATCAGTAATGCCGCCGTCACACTCTGCCTGTCAAGCTGCTTCGCCACCCTTGCTCTGTCACACTGCTGCCACAACCGGCTTTGCCAATCCCTCGCGCACACTCTCTCTGGCCAGACGCGCCGCACCTGTCACACCGTGATCTGCTTAGCCGAGCCCGCATAACCCAGTTCGCATACTCCGTCACATGCAATCCTCTCCTTCGTAACCCGCTCCACCGCACCCCCCGTTCACTCCTCTCCGGCTTGCCAATATTGTCGTGTCGATCTCTCTGTCCCCAGACTCGCCGCGGCGCCTCCACCCGAATCCCCCGCCCTCCTTCAGCGCCCTCAGTTTGGTCTTTCCCCAATCACCGCTTTCGTGCCCAGCCCGTTTTTCACTCCTTTCGCAACCTTTCTTCAAGCTGTTACGGCAGAGACGAGCCTCGCATGCGCTCGTCCGCCGCTCCACCCCACCCGCACTCCATCCACGTCTCGACCCCGGCTCGACATGGGCTCCCGGCCGTTCACCTCACGACACTGTGGCCCATTAGCTTCCGTCCGCCGCATGCCTGCTCACAGCTCTCTGTTCTTCTGGTGTTCCTTTGTCTGACACGAATCACCCGAGACCGTCTCCCACCCTCCATTCACAAACTCTCGTAGCTCCCTTTCAGAGTACACTCATCGCCTTCCATCCCCGCCCGCTGGCCCTGTATAGTAAGAATACCAGTCCTTCTTGCTTCCCGCCTCTGGCTACCGTTCAGGTCGTCAAACCGCGCACCCTTCTTCCCTTCTCCACTCCATCTCAGCCTGCAGTCGCTGTCGTTCGCGACACTGCTCTCTCCTTTCGCGCCCCCTTTTGCCCTCCGCGCACGCCCGCTGGGCGCCCTTAGTGCATTCAGCTTTGCCTCCGCGGCAGGTTGAAGGAAGTCTCTCTCCGCCACGACGATCTAATTAGAGGCCACGGACTCACCACCCACGTTGATTTCATCAATAACCAGTGTGTTACGTGTAAGGGAAACTTTGCATCAACGGTATGGAAAGTTCATCAAATATACTGAAGAAAATATTGGCCAGATTTAGATACTAGTAAAATTTGGTAAAATAGTAAGATTGATATTCGAATGTCATGTTCGCATTTGACAACTTGGAAATTTCAATTCTGCGGGTTAACCCTAAAGAGTATGGAAACACTTTTTTTAGCTTACGAAGTAAACGGTTCCGGTCATTTTGTAAAATTTGCTCATGCAAAATGGACAAAATTTAAACATAATTTCTGGGTGCCACGATATTTAGTATGATGTATTATACTAATAGTTAAATATAAAAACATTATGACGTAATGTACTTATCCTCTATACTTCGGTTTCGTTGTCAGAATGTTACTGATTCGAAACTCGCAGGAACTCAATTTTTTTCTTCAGAGAACTTGTAAATGGCAGAGAGTTTGAGTTGAAAGGAAGAAAGAACAATAAATAATATTCTTTTTTATTATTCATTAGAAACAATATTAATTACTTTTTAAAATATTTTTTTTAAATAATTTAAAATAAAACAAAATTAGATAATAATTTTTAGAAATAAAAAAATTTCAAAAACAATAAAGTTTTTAATTTTTTCGAATAAGAAGGGTGATTCTAAAGGAAGAACAGTAGTTTTTGGCGTGGTGTTTCCGATAGTTGGGTAATATTTGCAGTTTAACTAGGTAGTAGAAATTAGTTCCTCTGTTATTTGGTCATGTGGGCACTAGGCAAATCGAACTTGTAAAAGGATGGAACCACGCACACCATCCTAGCTCTGCCGCGCCTTCATCACTACCATCACAGCCGCACTGCCACGCACCATAGCTACAGCGCCTCGGCTGCCGCATGCAGATGCACTGCTACAGGCGCCATCGCCACGCCCATCGTGCGAATCGGCTCACTACAGCTGCCACCGCCGCCGCCACTGCCACCATTACTACTGCCGCCGCCGCCGCCGCCGCAGCCGGAATATAGGCTACAGGGACGCACCGTTACTCGGCGTCCGCCGGCATTCTTGGCTTGGCTTGGCGGCGCAGCGGGGCGACTGCCGAGTGCCGGTGGATGGGCTTCGCCGACGCGCGCTCCCGGGCGTAGTCACGCGCCTTTGCGCCGCGTCGCGCGGAGCCTGCGGCCTAGCTGAGCCAAATTGATAACTTTCGCGGAATACGCGCAAAATACCGGGTTTCGAAATAATAGTTGAAATACTGAGCATACGTATTGAAAAGAAATGTAAAAATTTGTAATTAGAAACTTGCATTAATATATTTTAACTTTAACATATATATGAACTGAAATTATGAAAATGTTGTTTAAAAAATAATCGTGTTCTCTAGCCAATAATGAGCACTAAATACGTACTTTTATCTGCTTGTGGTTTAACACACACACTCGTGCATTTTAGTTGCTACGCATCGCCATGTTGTAGAAGGGAGACTTTCCTCTGCTTCATCTGAATTATGTGTGTATAGAAGGCACGTTTGTTCTCACCAAGATATTTACGTTCTTTAATTTCAGTTTCTTAATTTAATATTTTCGCACATTTTTTGCTTGGAACGTTTCTTTAAAATTACTTATCCTCTTATTAGATGAATATATCTCGACGTTTTGAATTCCAATACTACTGTTTTAAAATTTTCACCTTTATTTGAGATTCGAAAATGTTTGTCTACTTTGAGCCCAGTATTTGGCAATAACGATTGTGTCAATAACAAAAATTAACAATGATCTCTGCAATAATGGTTGAGATAAAAGTATGACTCCAAAGGAATAGACAAAGGTGGTGTAGTGATGTCACAGAAAATGGCAGTTGCTGGATACAAAGAAATGATCTAAGATTAAGAGGCAACGTGTGTGGAAGAGTTTGTGCGAATGATCATTTCTAATAAAAATGCATATTAGGCCTTTATATTCTCAATATTATAAACATTCGTTTTCTTATTTCTATTTACTAGCCATTATATACTTCAAATACAAGGGAGCTAATTCTCGCATTTATTTTAAATTCTTTGTCTTTTATTAATCATTATTAAGCTGATATGAGTTAAGTTTGAAAACTTATTAGTACCATTAATTATACTTATTTCAAAATTGATGTATTAACCACTTGTCTCTTTTATTGTATTACGCTTTATGTACAATTTTTGAAGTAATATTTGATATCAGAAATTGTTATAATGAATTTAATATAAGTTTAAGGAAATTTTGAAAAATACGAAACAGTACAGATGGACGTATGTAAAAATAAATGGAATTTAATATCATGATGGTAAATTCCTCGCCGACGTCAGTTCTAGTATATTTGGATGCTGTATGTTTCCTGTTGAGAGTGACGGGTGATAGTTTTCAAATTTTCCTGCTTATCAGGAGGTTTCACTCACAATTTCGAGATTCCCAATGAACATTTTTTTTCTAAATAGTTCCCGAAATTCGTTTGGATGCTAAATTTAATTATTTGGATCCGTGCGAAAATTTGACACTTTGTAAATAATATATACATACTCGTGTGTGTTTAAATAAGTGTTAAGGCAGTATCATTTGGAGTAATACTGAATTCTAAAATGTAAGAATATTTTTTCAAACGGTTAAAACAATATATAAAATTTGAACGAGTTAAAATGTCCTCGTAGTTTTTTGCCAAGTTAATATGCATATAGCTGTGTTTATTCAGGGTTCACATATAATTCATGCGTAATGCATAAGTTTGGTTTGGCACTGATTCGATGTCGTTGTTGATAGGATAGCAATTTTCTGCAATTTAGTTTATTAAAAGTTAATGAGCTTATGTGAAACAGCGCATCTCTAAGAAAAATCTTACAAATTTTCTCATGTAAGGGTGATTATGGCGTTCACCCTTACGTCGTCTGCGTTGAGAACAATGCTGTAACACAGGCGTGAAGGAAGAGGATGTGTTTTATGTACTAAGGTGTCGTTTTGACTTACAAGCAATTACGAATGTCTTATTGTGTGAAATAAGAGTACACAGATGGGCTCTGTAACTAATTGAAAACAAAGCGTGAGAAGGGCTTTATGTTTGCGCATATCAATCATTTGAAAGTTGCCACTGCAATTTCCAAGCGTAAAAGACATTGTAAAGTAGACTTTCTCTGTAAATTAATATGATTTATAATGCTATTTGAAGAAAAGACAATCCCAACATTTTAAAAAAGTAATAAAGTCTTCAAATGTTTCCGTACGTAAAAATCATCACATTTCAATCAATACGGATGTAAAAAGAAAAACATCAATGTATCAGTTCATACATTGGCAAAGCTTTGTGCTCTGCAAAAATTGGTAACAAAGAAAAGATTGTGACTGTTGACTTATGTTCTAAAACAATAAATATGAAATTAAGCAGCAACGGTAAATCATCTCAATAAGCTATTTTTTATAAAATGAATAGCATGTACTGTTTAGTTTAGCAAGTATATCGCACTGCAATAAGTGGTGTGCAATGGAGTTCGTTTGAGGTGACTCCCCTCTCAGAATGACAATAATTGTCAGTGAACCAATTTTTATATACAGCGGATTAGCAGGTGTCCCGCAATCCCATTGGAGTAAGTCAGTGGTAAAGGGAAATTACTGTAAGAAGGGACCGGCTTGAGAGGTCGGGAAATAAATAGAAGTAGTGTCGAGAACGCATTGCAAGGGGTCGTATCGAAGCCACTTGCAAATGAGACAACTGCTGTCGAACAAACTGACGAATTGAGCCCATGGGCATAATCTGCCGTTTTGTTGCCGACAGTAGCCACGCAGTAGCTGTCAAAGCAGTCCCTTCTTGGAATAATCTGTTTATATCGGTCGCAGCATGTGCAAGCTCATCGCCCACTTGCACGCGGGTGCCAACCGGCTGCCCAGTCTGCTCTGTGGACGACAGTAGAAGGAACGGAGTGGAAGAAGGCCGACGTATTGCAGGTTTTAAAGGATTTAGGCGCTAAGTAGTCGTATTTATATCAGGAACTTGGAGAGCATACGCAATGCAGGGGCTATTTAATTATTTAAAAATTGTTGTCTAAAAAGTTAGTACCAAACGTTTTACAGAGTAAACTACAATAGTGTTACCTGAGATGAACGGGTAATATTCCTGAATATTCAGTTTGAATTAAGAGATCCCAACAATTAACTCTTCTATTAACACCACAGAGGCAAAAATCTATTTTCCAAATGATTGTCTGCCCCCCTTCCGCCGGACCATAGGTTCCCGCCTATAACGTCAGGTGAGCCCGTAGAGCACGGTCGCTGCCTGCAAGTTCACTGGCAGGCGATTTTTTCGGCTGACATCCTGACTTGCGGGGTTTCCCCCTCCAGGTACCTCCCCTTGTGAGGCACCGACCCTGGCAGCAAAGATCTAAGCTTCTCACAGAACATCCAACATGGGTGCTGCATGATAGTGTTGTGAATGCAACTGTGTGCGCATGATTGAGCTTGAAGTAAGTGGAGAGAATGGGACTAGAATGAGGAAGGAAAGATCGCGCGCAGTCCATGGCAAGTCTGCCAGGGAAACTGCTCGGGCATTCGGCTGGTATTGATCGAAGAAACAACGGAAAACTTCTGTTCAGAAACGTAGAAATGATCTTGACAGCAGAATAATTGGACTTGGCCAGTGACAAATCCACTAGAGCCGGGACTCTTTCTCCCCGATTCCCCGGTCAGAGACACGACAAAGGCAACAATGCTGCCAGTGCGCCATCGCAGCTGTGGGCACACTTGAAACCAATTCTTTACGGGATTGTGGGAGAGCTAATGAGTTATTGACATATTTCATTCATTCTTATAAGAATGGGGG
>BOPP01000048.1:2336904-2360410 GCA_017312745.1 Gryllus bimaculatus
AAGCCCGCCGCTAGCGCGAAACGTTCGCCCTCTTATTAGTGTTCGAGTTTTCTCTGCCTTACCACGCAAATAAATCAGCACCTCGCGCCACGCCGCACCAATCCGGATCCGTTCGGAATAGAGGGCCAGAGGAGACTCGCTGTTAACAACAGCTGACTGAGAGCCGCCGCGCCGCCGCCGCCTCGCCGAGCCAGACCTGTGATCACGCAGTGAATACAGCACAGCCGGTATACATCACGTTACACACACAGGACGCAGAGTGAGAGCATTCATTGTGTGAGTTGTCGCGCAGCCGGCGAACTAGCCCAGTTAGTGCTCGGGCGGTGAGGCGAGGTGCCGTCTCGAGAGTCTTACTCTAAAAAATGTTATTGTAACTGCGAGCGCCGCGCTCTCCGTGCTGTAAACTTCACGGGTGCTTTGCGCCGTCGCGCGGAGCCTGCGTCTAGCGGAGGCAAATTTGTTGTAAGTACATTTTTCGATTTAAGATAATAACGAAGGTTTAGGTGACTATGTACCAAAACTACTGCTCTGTAACGAAGCAGTACAGAATGGACGTATGTAAAAAAAATGAATTTAATACATTGAATGGCAATTCCTTCGCCGACGTCAGTTTCTAGTATATGGCGCTCGTAGTTTTTTGCAAGTTAATATGCTATAGGCTGTGTTTTTTCAGGTTCCACTATAATCATGCGTAGCATAAGTTTGGTTGGCACTGATTTGATTCGTGTTGATAGGAATAAATTTTTTGCATATTTATTTATTCAAAAGTTAATGATTATGGAAACGCGCAATCTCTAAGAAAAATCTTCAAATTTTTCTATATAAGGGTGAATTCGGCGTCCCCTTACGTCGTCAGCGTTTGGAACGAAATCTGTAACACAGGGTGAAGGAAGAGGATGTGTTTTTGTACTAAGGTCGTTTTGCTTAAAGCATTACGATGTCTTATTGTGTGAAATAAGATAGACAGAATGGGCTCTGTAATAATTGAAAACAAAGGCGTGAGAAGGGCTTTATGTTTGGCGCATTCAATTCATTTGACAAGTTGCCACTGCAATTTCCCAAGGTAAAAGACATTGTAAAGTAGACTTTCTCTGTAAATTAATATGATTTATAATGCTATTATGAAGAAAAGAACAATCCAACAATTTTTAAAAAGTAATAAAGTCTCAAATGTTTCCGTACGTAAAAATCATGCACATTCATAATAACGCATGTAAAAAGAAAAAAATCAATGTAATCAGTTCATACATTGGGCAAAGCTTTGTGGCTCTGCAAAAATGGTAACAAAGAAAAGAATGTGATGTTGACTATGTTTAGAAAATAAATTGAAATTAAGCAGCAACGGTTAATAATCTCTCAAACCAAGCTATTTTTTATAAAATGAATAGCATGACTGTTAGCTTAGCAAGTATTTCGCAAGCTGCAATAAGTGGTGTCAATGGAGTTCGTTTTGAGGCGACTTCCTGCTCGAATGACAAAAAAGTTGTCAGTGGAACAATTTTTATATACCCGGATTATGCAGGTGTCCCGCAACCATTGGAGTAAGTCAGTGAAAGGAAATTACTGTAAGAAATGGACGCGCTTTGAGAGACGTCGGAATTAAATTAAAAGAGTGTCGAGAACTGCATTGCATAGGTCGTATGAAGCCACTTTGGCAATGAGACATCTGCTGTCGAACACAACTGACGAATGGCCATGGGCATAATCTGCCCGTTTTGTTGCTGACAGTCAGCCAACGCATAGCTGTCAAAGATACCTTTCTTGGAATCCTGTTTAATTCGTCGCACAGCACGCAAGGCTCATCGTGCACACCACAGTGTTATAGACACTAGAGAGCATGGACACAATACAGTTATATCCCCATTTATCTGCTTGTGCCTGTGGGATATGCACATGTTAAGAATACGAACAGGTATAGAAAGCGGAGTAGAAAAGGCAGAGCAGATATATGCAGACGGTAAGCAGGCTTTAGCAAGCGCTTAATTACTTGGAATGATTTTAGTTATTAATGCACATCCATCTCAGCCACATAGCGATCGAGAGAGACATGAGCCATATTCAAAAGCGAGCCACAATTTTATTGAATTGTATATTTGATTATGTGTACTTATATAGGAGAGTTGTTAGTACCCTGATATTATGTCATATTATCACAAGAAGTATAACTTACGAATTAAGTGTATTACCCTCCTATCTAGATGCATGTGCGGGTAATATTCCTGATATTCAGTCTTTTGAATTAAGAATCTCCAAACAATGATATATCTTCTTAATTAACACCTGAAACAATAGAGGATAATCTATTTTCGCCCAATCGGTGAGGTTCCCCCCCTCACCGCCGGACCATATTTCCGCCTATAAGTCAGGTGACCCGTATGAGCACACACGCTCGCTGACCTGCAAGCATTCACTGAGCAGGTCGACTTTTGTCGGCTGCAGACAACACGGACATGCGCGGGTTCTCTATCCAGTTACCGCTAACCTCCCCTTGTGTCCACAGCGACCTGGCTAGACAAAGATCTATGCTTATCTCACAGAAATACAACATGTTGCTGCATGAATAGTTGTGAAGTAACTGTGTGGTGCATGATTGGGCTTGAAGTAGTGGGTAGAGATGGACGTAGAATGAGAAAGGAAAGAACGCGCGCAGTCCATTGAATGCTCTGCCAGGAAACTGCTCGGTTCACATTCGGACTGTATAAGATTCGGAAAGAAACAACGGAGAAACTTCTGCTCAGACAACGTATGATAATGATCTTGGACAGCAGGATTATTTTTGACACTGGGCAGTAGACAATAATCTCACTTAGAACGGATGATTTCTCGCCGATCCCGGTCCAGGCTGACGACATAAGTGGGGCAACAATAGTCTAGCCTAGATGATTTGCCGTCCTCCATCTTGCATGCTCTGTTCGGAACACTTGAAAGTCATTCTTTACAGGATTGTGGGAGAGCTACACTTTCTTGAGTAGTTGACATAATTCATCATTCTTATAAGAATAGGTCTGGGAGCCGACGGGCATGGTTGCCGCGGGCATTTTCAGCGTACACACACACTCGACTAGTGTATACTGTTTTCACACAACAACTACTATGTGTACTCATTAGCACACTAATTTGCGCAGAGCGTCACGAGGACGAGAGTGTGGGCGCGGCGTGCAGACGCGCGGTTGATCCGCGCGGCTTAATCAGGAAGCGCTACGGCGCGCGCTGCGCTGGGCGGCGTCTCGAGTGATTCAACACACGCACACCACTGCCCAGGGTCAGCGACCTCCCCGCGCAGCCGCCCCGCCGCGGCGGCCCCGCTGACCCGCGTTCGACTCCCTGGTGCCCCCACGCACACTGCCGGCTGACGCGCCCCGCACTCGCTCGCGATTCGTGCCAGCTCCGCGCGTTCCGGTTGGACCGGACGGACAAACAAACACCAGCGCTGTGCCCCCCCTCCCGCGGTTGAACTGGCATGTGCGGAATGCGTCTGAAGATCGTTTGCGGGGCAGAGAGTTTTTATGGTGCGAAAGCGATTGAATTGTGTTAAAGAACACTGGTTGCTACCTTTATTCAATATTGAACTTAAAATAGGAAGAGCCAGAGTGAGGGAGTTCGGATCTTGAGAGACTGTAGAGATATAAAAATTCTTTCCCGTACGTCACACATAACAATTTTTGAAGGTTAAGTAAATAAAAGATAAAATAAATAAATTCGTATAAACTATATTTCGTAGGAATACACACTCTTCGTTACCCGAATCCAAAGTCATCAGGGTATAACATTTCCAGACACAGTCCGGTAGACTCACTCTTCGTTACTTGGCAGAGATAACGTTACCCACTCAAGAGTACAAATGAAAAAAAGGTTTGGAGTACCGTAGACGATATATTTTGTTTGTTAAAAGATACTGCTCTGGTTTTATTGCTGGCATAAAAGGCCGTGCTAAATACGAAATTAAGTAATGTTTACTCAGCAAAAAAGGTGGCGTTGCTTGTAATTATATTGTGAAATTAGAAATTCTATTGATAATTTAAATTGTTCAAGAGAACTCTCGGGATACATTATATTCTACCACTACAATCAAATTTGTATGAAATAAAAATTAGAAGAAATAAACGTGAGAAGATAAGGCCAATATAAATTTCATGCACAGCATTTTAAATAATAGTGGCTTAAAAGTGACGTAAGTGTGTCTAACGGCGTAATACACTACGACCAAAACATATTCTCAAAAACTAAGGATTAATGTGTGGATGAATGTTTTTGCGAAAAATCAGTTCTATGCTTCTTGACCGGAGAATAGCTACTGGCGTTTTGCACTTAAACTACAGACCTATTGGCCTCCACCTAAATCTCCGACTCGAGAAGCCTGACCTCTAAACGAAGTCAACCTCTTGACCTCTGGAAACTTGTAATTTTTCTGACACGCGTACGGTACTTACCTTACGGTACTCATGCGACAAAAATATTGTCACGAGGTGGACATCGACAGTGTGTGTTAAAATATTGTTAATACTTGGTAAGGCTAGAGAATAGAAAACAGTAAAGAAATTTATTTCATGAATCCTGTGCTAACTATCATGCACAGTATATATTCACAGTAGAATTTCAGAAAACTTAAGAGACTTGGATGATCTTAGCCTTAAGTTTAGAATTTTGTTGCGTCAATTCAAAAGAATGTTCTCACTTCAAGGATAATGCTTAAAAATTGGTTATTTGTTTGATGGTACCTACTTCTCCGAAAAGAGCTTCTGAATTTTCTCTATTAAACGTATCACAAGCATCTTACGAAGACGTACGTCACGTACAGTTGAATTGCAAATGATAGTTTCGACTCCAAATAATATGACATATTTCCTTTTTACATTTATTTCCTTCAACTTCTCTTCTCCTTTCACCGTTCACTCATGGTCACTCATGCAGTAAAGCAGAACTTCTTGCAAGGCAGCCTCGAAGAACGCAGTTCAATCAACTGAAGAAGTGACCTGTGACCACTAATATAACGGGCGAGAGCAAACAATAAATTACCAAACACTTGTTTGATGTTGTGACAGTATTAATCCAAGTCCTTGCATCCATTTCTTCGTTCTTGTGATGGCTAGAATAGCGGTAACTTTTTTGTTAAAACGACTTACGATATAGCAAGCACGAATGAAACTCGGTTAATAATCATTTATAATTTGTTTTGTACGCTACGGTTATGTCATAAAATAATACTTTTACACGAGCTTTACAATATTATTAAACTGCTGCTGCATCTGGTAGGATTGCGGTGCCATGTATGTTCCGCAATACAGGATTTTTAGCTTGAAGAGGTCCAAATTTGACCGCAACGTAAAGAATTGAAATAATTGTAAGCAAATGAAGTTATTTCAACGTAGCTTACACGACGTGACGGTCTCAGTATCGCGGATGCTTGACGGAGCCCAAGGCTGAGAGTTCGAGCCTCGCGTAAGGCGCATGTTCCTTCCTCAGGAGCTTGCGACGTGGATCATTTCTCACAGCTCTTCCTGTACCGCCTGGGAACTGATCCATCAGCCTTTCCGTGGTTATTCATTTCTCGTAATCTTTTTACGACCATCTTGAAGGTGAAGAGTCCCCAAATAATTGTATAGACAGAAAACATAAAACATAATTTTATAGACATATTTTTTTTTTAATTTTACGAGACTCGTCATGATTTGCTACAGTTTTAGGGGAATAGTTTTCCCTTTCAACAGGCAAATACAGTAGAGCCCGTAATATGAAAATATCGTCATGCGTCGGCAAGAGACTGTGTCAGACTGCCAACATTGCAGTGAAATGAATGGATACTCTTTGCATCCTCATACACCAGCGACAAGCCACTGCTGTGATTACCAGAGCAGGAAAGAGAAAGACGTAAACGTAAGCCGCCTCTTGGGCCAGCGTTCAGCATTGAGCCTGGCACTCACCTGACGTCACGCACTTCATATTGTACCAGGAGTTTTTGAGGCCCCGTAGTTGGGTGCCGTGCTGTGGGCACATTATCAACCTTTTCGAGGCGCAATTACATCTCGGACGGCTAGTCCCGGTTCCTCTTGTTAGATGCTACCAGTTCTGAAGGAGTTGAAGGGAGAAGATACGATAAACCGGCGCGGTTGAGGACAAGTCCCTCCTGAATTTACCTTGAGTGAGTACTCATTTGCGGACCCACCCAGAGGAATCTGCTCTCATTCCCCCGGCGCTCCCCTTGGCTCTAACGACTCGGATATCGTCCAGAAACTCTGGAAACCGGGTGGGCGTCCACCAGGGGAATCCTCCACCAGAGGAGAGGCGAGGTCCTAGCCGCACCTGCGGCGAGGTGTACGCCGTGCAACCCATACGGCATATGCAGATCTGTCAGGCCATGAATAATAGCGTTTCGCCACCGGGCTGTCGCAACTGGCGCGTTGTGGCGCCGCCTCTCTCCGCGGCGAGGAGCGCATTAGCCTGAGTGAGGACTGGGGACGTTTTTGCACGGGCGTCGTTTCGCCACCGCCTCAAGTGGAGCGCTGCGGTTGGGCGCGCCCGGGTCGAACCGCGGCACCTAGCGCTCGCGCTGTTCTCATACGGAGGGATTATGACGAGTCACCACAGGGCGAGACTCATTGACATCCACATGACACGTATGAAATTACTTCGCCCATACAGTAGAACCCCGGTATTCAGAACTCATTGGGGGTGCGGTGTATTCGGATTCAGAAAGGTTCGGATTATCCGAAAAGTGTACCGTACATAGACAAATACATCTATAGGATTATATTGTAAAGGAAACAATATGTAGGATTATAAGACCCAATGCAACGTAGTGCGCGATATGAGAAATTGGCAACGTGGCGTACCGATCGCATCAAACAGATTCAGTTCATTACCGCAAAAGATTGCTGATTTTGCACGTTCCTCGATGTGATAATTACTGATACATAAACATGTGATATACACAGTTTTACCAGTTCAATATACGTTTTATTTCGACAACTTGTTTCAATAATTAATTTTTACGTTCTATAGTAATTATAAAATCCTTTCTTTACAATATAAATATGCATTTTATTTATTTTTATTATATTTTCCTCTATCCCGAATTTTGTTCTGATTATCTGAAATTTCGGATTTTCGAGGCTCAGATAAGCGAAGTTCTACGATACTCGTATTTGTTGTCGTTTATAAGCGCATTGACAAGTGCATCATTCGCGACTTTATTTACATTTTACAGTTGCAACGGTTCCTTCATCATTGATATTATACTTGCGCGTATTTTTCTGTGATGACAATTTACAAAAGATAGATTATTTACCATATTGATCAATATATTAATTGTAAAACGTTTAGAGCAGGGTTTCCTAAAGGAGTCTGTATAAAGGTTCGATGCAATTTTGAATGAGGTCATTGACTATCAATAAATCGATTGTGACTCAATAAACGAATATAAACCTGCGCTGTATTGGTGTAGTCAACAATATATTAATTAACTTGAAAATTCTTTGTTTTCCGTTATTAAACAAGAAAAACATAATAATAAATTACAAATTTACTCCTCTTTTGTATTCATCGTTCATCCTTAGGAGATACGACATATAGAAAACTCAAGAAATAATAACGATGCCTTCACAACGATACTCTATCGTGCAAGAAAATACTTCCGCATTTCGACCGTATGCGGGTTTCTTATAGGCGCCCGTTAAGTTGACACAGCCATTTCCATAAACCACATTTTCTCTATATCCGGAATTTTATGCTATATTTGTGCTTTTCAAATATCTAAAAAATACTTTTTTTGCTCCAACGGTTTTTCCAAATAGCATGTCTCATGAGAATTTATGATCATTAATGAGTGAAAGTCTTTAACGGCAGAGAATTGTGATTCTTAAAATAATGGACGAATTCTTGTAGGAGAAAATTCTAATTTTCATAAATTTGTCCTTCTAGTTTTACCACTGGGGTATTATTGTTTATTGAAATATGGCCTATGAACAGTTTTAAAGCTCCCTCTCGACAATGTGTCTTGCGGGTATTAAGTGCTTTTTTGCTGAACTCGTGAAAACTGCCCACTGTCAGTGCAAACCACTCGAATACAGAGACGTGAAAATTTTCCGTGTTGTTCAGGTTCCACGCTCCACAACCATGCGTGTCTGTAGGTAATTTTTCAGATGCGTATTATGTTTTAGCTCGGTTAATGTTGTTCGTGACGCAGACTTTTGTCGGAGGCTTGAAAGAACTGAACTAGTTTCAATGCTGCCGGTTTCCTCCAGCTCGTTAGCTGAAGCATTTACCACCTGCCAGGAAGTATCGCTCGAGTTCCAGGAACATCTTTGTTAACTAGCTTAGCGTGACACCGCCGGTATCACGCTGCATTTTCATATTCAAAAGGTTTATATGTGCTTTGAAAGTTTATAATAAAAACATATTCATTGCCTTTCCTCGCTCAAAAAAGTTACACGCAAATGTATGAATAGAAACAACCTTTTTTTTAAAAAAATTACCTTTCATTACAAAATAAGGTTTAGTTATTGTCAGTCTGAAAAATCAATTCGTAATGAGTCATGTTATGCAGAATAGTAATTCACAGCCTTTTACCACTGTAGATGCTGTCATGCCTAAACATTTTTTTGAAGAAAAGTTTCAGAACATTAAGAAGAAAATAATTAGTGCCAGTCGATTCGTCTTATCGAGTTGAATAACCTGGACGAGAATTCAAGAGGGCAGCTACTCTGATATATAGTTTTGGTTTCACCGATCAATACCAGGCGAATGCCGGGGCAGTACCTTAACAAACGGGCCGCGCGCGATATTTCTTCTCGTTCTTTTCTCGTTCTATTCTCAACGCTGATTGACATACGCTTGCTCACATGCACTACACTTGTCGATAGGCCATTGGGAACCTTAGAGCTTGTCCCGGTTGTGGCAGTGCCACGGTAGTGGGAGATGGAGAAACTCAGAAACACGTCGTGTAGGTTGGCGCTGGATCCCGCCATTCAGCAAGTAACACCGCCACTTCTCGTGATAAACATGCACCACACTTATGGGACATGACTCTAGCTGTCGCTCCCGAAAACACGAAATAATCAATGGAGTGGAATCAAATGAGCTATAGAGCCCCCTTGCAGGCACCTTGACCACCCAATAGGGTCTGTTATCCACCAGTAGACAGAGTGGCATTGCTTGGTACTTCATTTGCTCCCGATGAACTTGGAAGAGATCTAATCGAGTGACGGACAGACGAACACATGGACACAGGCGGGTTATGCGTTTACTTTACTTAAGATTTGGGTAAAAGGTGCTGGCTATGCTGTTGTTCGATGGGCGTGTTGTGAGCGCTTTGTGGAGGATGGCTTGTGTACACGAATGTCTAAGGCTGGGATCGCCAATCCTTCGATCCCAAGCTACAAGAAGCTCGTTGGACAATTTTCGGTAGATCGCAGTCATTCCCAAGATTGGCCAAGATTGGTTAACAAGTCTGATGAAAAATCTGATTTTACATTTATAATTTGCTACTAACTATGTTTCTATTTTTTGTAATGTGAAATTCCATTTCATTTTACTTTTCTTATATACAGTTTTATTAAAATATGTTTCATATTTAATTTTCAATAAATAAATATTAAGAGTTGAATTATTCAAGAATTCATGGCTTTACAGTAGGATTGAAAACGAAATGATTGCTCACAAGCTTCATATGTTTGGAGACCACTGTTCTAGGAGAAGCGCTCCAGACAGACCTTAACTGATGTTTAATAATAATAATAGTTTTCGTTAATTCTAATATTTTTCAGGGTGGATACTGTAACGTCCTTATTGGGTGAGCGAAGTGTACGGTGAACGGTTTTCGAGAACATTCTCGCATGTGCATCACTAGCCTTAATACCTATTGGATAACAAAAGTTATATCACGCCATTTCATAACGCATGGGTGAAATAGTACACCGCGGCCTTTACGACTGTCGTATTGGCCGTGTTAGCATAAACAGCATGTACAATTGTGCAAGCTCAAGAATGGTCTGGAAAAAATATCCCCGTAGAAGTTAATATCGTTTTGCTTTGCCATCCAGTAACTTAGGGAATCACGTCAAGGGGGGAGAGCTGCGAGACTGCGGTGATGCATAGTCGGCATGTACAGTGAGGACTACGACGAGCGGTTCAGAAATGTTCCGGAAATCAATGCAGTTTAACAGGGAAGTTAATCCTGGCAATAATAAGGTACAAAATATTATGTGCATTGCTAACGAAGAAGCTCATGATTATTCATTTAAAAAAATAAATTTTTAGATTCTAAAAATGGACAGGAAAGACCGTCTCACATTAATTTTTTATATCTAATAATTCAACGTGTAAAATTTACGGTCAAAGAGGGGATGTTTATCTTTGTAACTCACTAGTATACTGCAATATATTATGTATAAAACTAGAACTACAGATATTTCCAAAATTTGTTCAGAATTTTCAATTTTCGGGACTTTAATTCCTCTACGCCCTTTCAACAGAGAAAGAAGCTTATTAAGGTGTATAATAAAAACAAATCAGAGTTAATCAACGAAAAAAGAATATATACTGACCTCTAAATATAACACTTAAAATATTGAACGAAGAGTTTAATATGTAAGAACCCAACGTTTTTCATGAACAGAAAAAAAACTACACGAGTCATTATGGAGTGGGGCTAATCGCAGGCCCCTTTGAGGCTCGTCAAAAACTCGACAAATCGAATTATTGCAAAACACATTTATTACATATAGAAGAATATTCTAAATAAACATCTCGTTATAAAAAATCATTGGTTTCAGCTAACGAAAACAAATTGAAACGTATAAAAAAAATAAACTTTTCTGGATTCTCTTCCCTCACCCCCTTGAAGCGGCCAGCTAAGATGCGTCAGTGTTTTCTTTAATTTGCTGTACTCAGAGCATGTCTTCTTTGCGGCAGGCGTACGGCAAAGTCTATTTTCCCGTACCCGTGCTGTAAACTAACACTTCCCAATCAGTAAACAGTGAAGGTAACTTATCTTCAGTGAATACATCGTTCACCGACATCTTCAGTGAATAATCGTATACCGAGCGACGTGTCTCAGTGCGTAGCGCACTGACGTCGCTCGGTATACGGAACGTCGCCGGCTGTCGCCGGGAGGTCCGGATTCGATTCCCCGGCCGGTCATCTTGACCGGGGTTTTCCTAGTTTTCCTCGGTCGTAAGGAGAATGCTAGAATGGTTAAAAAATGCCACTATCACCCCCCCCACCACCACCACCATCATCCTCGTCCTTTCATCCCTATCACTTCATTCAGTTTTCCGAGCAAAAATGCTGGTGGACCTTGCCCATAATGGGATCTTAGTTATCTGATGATAATAATAATAATAATAATGATAATAATGATAATGATAATAATAATGATAATAATGATAATGATAATAGTAATAATAATATTAATTGTGCAGTGCAATATCGTTTTCGATGGCGTGTTCTGAGTGTGGAGAAGGGGAGCTGCGTGTGTTGACGGGCGAGTTGGCTGAGCGCAGCGCGTGTGGAGGAACGTTCTGGAAGCCGCTTGCTCTGCCGCTGGCGGCGTCGCGGCGGGGGGTGCTTCCGGGCCGCCTTGCGCAACATCCGCCCGCGGAGACCTCTTCCCTCCCGCCTCAACCGCGCTTCAACCCTCCGCGCCGCCCCACGCCTCCCCACGCGCGCCACGCCGCCCGCCCGCCCGCCCGCCCGCCCGCTCGCTCGCTCGTCCCTGCCACCCGGCCGAAATTCACTCCGCGCGCCGCGTGGGCGGCCTCCCTTCCCCTCCCTCCCTCCTCTCCCTCCCTCCCTCCTTCCCTCCTTCCCTCCCACCCTCCCACCCTCCTCCTCCCTCCTCCCTCACTCCTCCCTCCTCCCTCTCACTCCTTCCCTCACTCCCTTCCCTCCTTCCCTCCCTCCTCCCTCCTCCCTCCCCCCTCCTCCCTCCTCCTCCCTTCCTCCTCTTCTTCCCTCCTCCCTCCCCACCCACCCTCCTGCCGGCCGGGAAGGCGGCGGCGACGCGTTGGCCGTGCACGCGACCGCGCTGGCGGACGTCGCGAGGGAGGGCTCTCGGCCTGGGGTTGGTACACGTGCGCGAGATGCGATGACGTACAAATTTACTTGCTTTATATGTAACTTTTCAGCACTCACGCAGGGAAATTGTGGGTGTCCGGGGTTTAACACCAGGCGAATGCCCTAGAAGGGCCACGGACCACGGACCGCGCGCATTCTTGCCGTCCTCGTCCTTGTCCAATCCTCACCCCTTACCACACTTACACTTACATCCTCTACATGATCACTCTTGTTGGGAGACCGCGCATTATCTTTGTCTTCACGACCATCTTGAAAACGTTTGTATAAACGCACGTTTTATTGATAGAACTCTCACCAAAACTAACATCCAACATTTCCATTACGGTGCTGCATTTTATTCTCATCTTCAAACACTGGCTTAGATAGCTCAGGGCATTAATTGGTTTCACTGCAGTACGTCTGAGCGGGTGGTCCTAGGGTTCGAATCCTGACGGTGGCGTATTTTCGACACTAGCTTGACAGCTGGTAGAATTTATCCGCTGTCTAGAGAAGAGTTGTAGCGGCCGGCTGCTCTGATCGGTAGTTTTCCGTGGTTTCTCTGATCAATACCACGCGAATGCTGGAGCAGTACCATAACAAACAGGTCAAGGACCGCGCGCGATCTCATTTTCCTCTTCCGTGTCCTATCCTCACCCCTTACACACACACTAACATGCAGTACACTACCACACATGGCGGGGCGGATCTCCCCATTCGGCAGGGAAGATCACCATGTTCTCCCTTGACAGAAAAGTACGCTATACTTACGCGACCAGTGACCTTAGCAGTTGATGCGCTTGGAAACACTAACCAATCCATGATTCAATCAAAAGCATGGAAACTAGAATTTACCTGCACTTTATTGTTAGGGGAGTTACACTCTGTTGACCCTACTTTCTAGGCATGATTATTACTACTCCACTATTCCTTCTCCTTCTCCAGTACCGAATCGTAAGAAAAGAACAACTAACAACGGCGTACTAAACCGTAATGCGACAGTCCTTGGATTACGCATTGGAGCCGATGTGCTGCCTTGAGATGATTAGCTTGTGGCGTGGAGTGGGCAGGGAGAGGCCAGCCGGGTACGAGACCGAACGCGGCGGCGGTGGCGGAGGCGGAGGCGTGGCCACGCCGGAGAAAGCGGGGGGCGGCGCGGCAGTGAACGGTGGCGGCAAGAAATGCTCCCGCCCGCGCGCCCGCCCGCCCGCTGGCGGGCGGGTAAGCTAGCGTGACATTAATTTGAAGAGTGGCTTTATAGAAATGAAGTCATACATTTTGAAAAGATTGATGTTGCCTTTTAACAAATGGTGTGAATTTGAGGATGGTTTGGACATTTGGTAGGTTAAACATCCTTGTCCACCCTATCTGTCGGAGGGTTACTCGATAAGAGAAGAGAAACATTGCCGTATTACGAGTGATACTTAGCGATAGTGTCATTGCGGTATCGCGACCATAACTAGCGTCAATGTTTTGCTTATCAAAATTCTTAGCCGATTGCGTACTTTCTTGTCGGAAGAAATATGGTTCCAGTAGAGCGTACATTGATTAGCTGTAGTAAGGGTGGCGAGATCTTGCAGCAGAAACTGATCAAGAACGCCGGTGATTGAATGATTGCAGCTTCGAATCTGGGCGGGTGCCGAACACTCACTAAATGGGCTTCGCCTACGAAGTCTGGCTCGTGCCGGGATCAGAACCTATAGTCGATTTCTCCCGTAGGCGGTTCCAGTTTTTCTGATAAACACCAAGCGAATGTCGGAGCAGCACACTCTAAGCAAGGGGCCTCGAACCGCATGCGATGATTCTCTCGTCATTCTTCAGTCCTCTTTCCGTCCAGTTCCTATCCTTCGGGCCGAGCGAAGGGCTGATATTCTGACCCTACACGACCATCCGAATTGGTGGTTAAAATTTTTGACTCTTGTAGGAGTTCCGAATGTAACATCAGAGGCAGAGAAAGAAAAAACTAGTGAGAATTGAGTTCGAACAGTATATTGAAAAAAATGAAGACAGAAATAACAAGAAAATTGATGTGTTCATTTAGAAATTATTTTGACGTGAATGAAATAATAATTGGAACATTTACGAAAGCAACATTAAAGAGGTTTTGCACGGCTAAGCGTTAAGGAAGCAATCGATCTTCTGCGCATGCGTAGTTTGAGATTCGCATCACTTTTGTGCATCTGCGCGTGCGCAGAAGGTAAGATGGCAGTCGATTGCTACCTCGCGCAAAAACTCCCAGTCGCATTGCGGTAGTCGCTGCCATAATTACATGAGATTCTTACTGTTCTCAAATTTCTCTTTCGGTGCTAATTTTTTTTGTTACAAAAAATTTAGTTCCGGTTGAACCTAAGCTTTTTCTGCTCGTTAAGTTTGAAATGAGTTGGAAAGGTAGCTGTGCAAAAATGAAAACAAATCTCTAGAGGTAGAAGTTTCAATAACAATTTAGAAATTGTTGGCTAGAATTTGAAAACTGTTGAGAACATTCACTTTATCATTATTGTATCACTGTATCAAAAAACGCGGCTTTTTTCAGTGTGGAAAAATATTTACTCATCAAACTTCCAAATAAAGAACATAACTTTGCTGAAGAATGCGCATTTTTAAGAATGAAAGTGTTGAAATATAGGTGAATATAATGTAATTTTTAAAAGACCATGTGAGAACCTAAAACTCATGAAGCAATGCTAAAAGTAAACAATTGAATATAAAATATGACTTTCAAAAGAATAATTTCAGATCAGTGACCATCATCATAAACGATACTTGAATGAAACTGTAACACTTTCATTAAACTATTTTGACCAAATTCACTTTAAAATCCATCTTTGATTCATTATTAGTCATTAGAAATAACTGTTTTCCATAGTTAATTGATCAACATAGAAAGTGAACTAGTGTTCGATTTTGAGAAAGCGAAATGCGACTGCATTTCATTACACCATCCGCAATAAAGTGAAGTGAACCTGTTTTCGTGGTGATATCCAACGATCCTTGAAAATCGTTGCAGGGTTGTCACACAGCCGCCTTGCTAAACCAACAAATAATCGGCCAATTGCGATAGAAACGAACAAGAACATGAGACATACAACTGCAATGTACATTCCATTGCAGGTTTTTGCGGATATAAAACTGTTAAAATACGAAGGGAAGTAATATGCTGTAATAAATAGGCTAGTACATTCCGAAAAGATGTATGTAGGTACTTACATTTTTCTTGAAATGATGTATTGCTTTTCTTGATATCATTCTTACAAGGTACAGTCATGAATGTAACTTATTGCATGTTTTAAAAAGATGAACTTCTTAATCTTCTAACATATATTTACCTGAAAAAGAATGATTGTATCAGGAACGTTGCAATGATTTACAGTTATATACAAGAGCCTAAAGCATATACAGAAATGTAGATATGAAATCTATACATACAGCAGAGAGTATATCGCGTCTTTACTTTGGAAGTGGCACTACTTATTAGCCTTTATTACAGAGTTGTCACAGTAATTGACTTGGAGAAAGGGAAGTTGACCAGAACCGTGAAAGTGTAATCATCATAATACCACGCGTGCGTTGGAAATTTCCGGTGATTTCCCGAGTCGCAAAGTAACGAGGAACCTGAAACATTACCTGGAAATTTCCAATGTCGAGTGATATTTAATTACTATTCGACGAATGGAATGATGTCCAACAGATTGAGAAGGTGTCAGATATTAATTATATTAATGCTATTCAACTTTAATATCTCGTTAGCTCAACCACGACCGTCTGCTATGCCATCTTCTATGACTTGTGTATTGTAACTAATGACAGAATTGGTAAGAAATATAGTAATGAAAACTATATATTTTTTTAGATACACCATCCTGTTAGATGTGTAACAGATAAATTGTTAGTTTTATGAGTGGAATAGTTTTTGTTAGCCGGCCTCAGGATTGTTGTGTCAACTTCAGTGTTCGGAGTAGGAACATCGCAGTAAGAAAGTTGCAATTTTTGAAAAACAGATTTTTTAGTTGGGACACATTAAAGTAAAGTGCAATATGTGTAATCGTGATGGTTTCTGTCATCAAATCAACTCCAATATAACGATAGTTTTTATCAGTTCACCATTACTCATTCACATAGATTTTCTGTCATACGTGTATACTATTTAGTATGAGCATAATTGAGATTTCAAAACATCATATTCATTATTATGTCGACTAGAGCAAACAAAATTAAACCATTTTCAGAACGTTGGGCGCGCCTATAAGAACGCGTGTCAGGAATCCTAAAGTAGAACACTGAATTATGAAAAGAGTAAACATTCCATGATTACACTTCTGCATGGGCAGCTGCAATTTTAACTCAGTTTTTAACAATGAAAAATAAAAGCTGAAAAGAAGAAACATAATTCAGCGTAGTTTCAATGGCGTGAACAAATTTTAAGCTATTTTTTGCAGCATTCACTACAAGAAAAGAGTGGAAACTTTCTCTAAAGAAATAACTGTACCAGTTATGATTTTTTTCGACATCATTGTACACATTTCGTTCACTTTCGCCTCAAGGACCTTCAGAACCAGTTAAAGAGTTAATATGCAGTATTAAGTTTTATAAATGAAAATGTTAACTCTTCAACTTTATTAATTTACAGTGATTGAAGATTAATGTGTAACTCAATTCTCACAAAACAGTTGTCGCACTGAAACTTTCTAACAAAACGGATACGACCGGAACCTCAGACACCCCTGCGACGCGTAGCACCCATGCTTTCATTCTTCTTGTCCGGTGAGTTGAATCAGGGCACATGATTCCTTTCCCATTATTACTGTGCTTAAAGCTTCATGCGGGAGAAAACGTGCGTTGCAGAACGTACACACGTCGCGAAAGTGACGGACTACCTTTTCTCTGGAATTTCACATGGAGTTGAAAATTCAATATTTTTCTGTTCTGATTGAAGACACAGTTGTAACCTCGATTTCACAATTGAATCAACTATACTTTCCGACAGACTGGAATTTCAAACTATGGTTTTTTCGAGATATTACGGATACATTACGTTATTTTCTTGGTTTTCATTTTTACCTGAAATTAATGCAGGTTATTGCTGTTTTTTTTCAAGTTTTTATATCATTGATTCACAAGCACAGATTATTAACAGACTAGTATGTGAATATACTAATACACTGATATATTGTTGACTTTTGTGTTATTTAAGATTTTGAGATTGTCTCGTGCATTAACATAAAAGGAAATCGTATTTGAAGTAATTGCTGATTATGTAGGAGGCGCCTCGAAAAGTAGATTACCACAGTTTGCCTACAAATAGAAAACACAAGTTCATGGAAAATCTATCATGAAGCATATGCAGCACAGTTGCACAATTTTTTCACATACTCACCACCAGAATCGAGACATTAGCCGTACCGTGTGATTAACATTTGTATCCCTGTGTCGTAGACATCTTCGGACGAGGATATGAACGAGGCCACCTTGTATGTCAGCCACCTGCAACTCCGAGTTGCTGTGATACGCGAAATGATGACCGGATAGGAATTTGTTGGGGTGTAAGAAAAGATCGAAATCAGCGAAGACGAGAACAGGACAGTCGTACGGTCGGCTATACGCGGCATGGCTCGCAACGATCTGCTACACCAGTTGCCGTGGAAGGTGTTTGACTATCCATCCTATAGGCCTGATCTCGCCCTCAGCGATTTCAAGTTTTCCGCTAACACCCAAGAAACTCTGGAAGATTTCTGCGGCAGATGGATACAAAAGTTGATCCCACGGAATGGCAAATGTCTCAATTTTAGTGGTGATCGTGTGGGAAAATACTGGAGTATGTGCTGTACCTCCTACAACGTTTTTTTGTTGACGACCAGTGGAGATTTAATTCCTGTCTTTGTCTCGCACGTTACTATTCTCGCGTCAGATAAGTACTAGAGGCATATTAAGTATATTATTAAAATACTTTTAATAATAATTAATAATAATAATAATAATGAAAAAATATATTGTGTTCAATTTGGTTGTTCTCAATACAAACTTTATTTAAATAATGAACCATTTTAATCGATGAATAACATTTTAATAAAAAATCAGATAATTTTGTTGTTCTGTTTTTACATCACGGTTTTGTCTACCCTTCCCATGACCCTTTTAAATTCTTTAAATGCTTAATTTCGCCACCATTCTCGAGAGAGTCGTGTTCCACCCCCTCCCCCCGGGTAGCCGTTCACATTGTGATGCGCTTTGCCTCCGCGACAGGATAAACTTCGTTTGCGCATCGGCAGCCGCATCTTTCAGAATTGCCGCCGGGAGCCGCCCTTATCCCGCTGCGAGGGCCGCGACGGGATACGGCGGGCGGGCGGCCCGCTTATTGACCTTCGCCTTATTGACACGAGACCCGCCGCGCCCCGCCCCCGTCCGGCAGCGGCTGATGACGAGTGTCAGTGCCAAGTCGTTTAGCGGCGCACCCACGGGCGCCCGCGATTAGGGCCACGCCGCCCCGGCGCACGGCCGGCCGGCCGTCCGTCTCCGCGAATTTTGGACGCGCCTCTTCCCCTCCAGGCTTTTTTTCTAAAGGTCAATCGGATTAAAAAAAAAAAATTTATTATTGCTGACTTTCTTCTTCTTCTTCTTCTTCTTCTTCTTCTTCTTCTTCTTCTTATTATTATTATTATTATTATTATTATTACTATTAATGACTTTCTTTCTCAGTTTTTGAACTGGACGAAAATAATCTAGTATCTCTTGGAGACTTCGAACCAGATTCTGCTCTATGGAAAGAGAATTCAGCATATCTCACTTGAGCTTACTGTAAAAGCCTTTGAACAATGTGACAAGTCTGAAGTAAGATAATATTTTGTCCAAAGATTTTCAATTTATTTGGCAGTTTCTAATTTCTCAAATATTTAAAAAAATATGTTGACATCACTCCCTCTGATGATATCACCAAAGCAAAAATAAGAACTTTTATTATTATAATTCTTACATTATTATTATTATTATTGTTAATAAACAAATAAAGGTATGTTATCGTACAGTAAAAATGCAAAATAATTATAAATTTAATGGTAATATTATTTGTAATGTTTGTCAGAATGATTGGAAAATATTTCTACAGAAATTTCAAGAATTTTATTTATTTTTTTATTGTGTATTTAATTGCAATATTTTATGCAATTCTATTAAAATAAAATAAATATTATTTCTGCAAAACTTTAAACCATTAAAAAAATAATATAATAGTAAGTGAAAATGAATTGTTTAGAAAATGCATTGAACAAGTTGATCGTTTTGTAGATTAAATTGCAGTTATTTAAATTAGATACTTCAACAAAGAGACGCATAATATTGTAAATATTCTATACGAACTAAAAAATTACGCAATTGGATAGTGCATAAAACAAATAAGTTACTGCTTAGAAAAGCAGTTAGTTAAAAACTGCTTAGGAAATTAAATTGTTTGTTGTATCGTAACGAATACTGCAATAATTAATTGCCACAAAAATTTGAAAGGGAGTCAGGCATTTTCACTAAACTGAAATGAAATGAAGCACATCCTAGAAGTAATGTCATAACGCATTTGACCATGCACCCTGGTCTGGAGATCGCTGTTCTGCTAGTTCAGGGTTTAAATTATACTAGACGTCTCCCACCCATTTATCCTCTCTATATACTGTATGATGAGGAAATATGAAGGTCAGAAGTGTGCGTACGTGTAGCAGTAAGTAAAGCTGAAGTTGGTGGGCGATCTGAATGGGCGGAGTCGGCGGCTGGGCCCACGCGTCGCGCGCGGCTGAAATCTCGGTCGCGGCCGCGCGCACGCGACGCCACTGCGCGCAATTGCTTTCGTCCAACTGGCAAATCGCTCGCGTCTCACAGCGGCGGGGGCGGAGGGCGGAGGGCGGAGTGCTGCCACGTCTGCCTCGCACCCCACGTGCCTTCTTCGCCTCCCCGGCCGACGCGGCGCCCGGCGCGCACGCAACCGAGCCAGGAGCGGCGTGGGGTAAACAAAAAAGAAGTGCTTGTGTGCGCAAAAATATTAATTGTGCCAGTAAGATGGCTTGGCCGGCCTCCGTGGCGCAGGCGGTGGACGTCTGCGCTGAGTCCTGCATGTTGTATGTGTAGTGTGTTGTATGTGTAGTGTGTTGTATGTGTAGTGTGTTGTATGTGTAGTGTGTTGTGTGTGTAGTGTGTTGTGTGTTGTGTGTGTAGTGTGTGTGGTGTATTTGTGATTGCCCTTCCATTCCCATTATCATCCTATCACCACATAGTTAATAATTCAAAGCGAACAACCTTGTCTTAACAATTGATTCTCGCAAAAAGGCTGTTCCTCATTTCGAGTAAAGACACGCTCATCTGTCCTGGATAATTATGACTGGGTTTAGGAGAATAACGTGAAGCGTGGTCCGTGACGGCCGATATTACCATTCAAAAAATGTGCCTGAATATTCCCAAAAAAATGTTGTAAGTCGCTCCGTGAAATAACAGACCACAACAGATTTGAAAATTCTAGGTGCTGCGCAATGTTTATTTAGTACTTGCTTCTTTTGATTTAGTTGCCCAAAATACCCCTCGTAATTGAAGAGTTCAGGTGTTGTGTTACTGTGCTCGACACACGAAAAAGCGTTATTGGAAACTAGATCTTCGTGGAATTTCATTCACGTTAAGTAGCATTCTGGAAAACGAGAACAAACCTCATCAGGTCACCAAATAGGCTTGGTGATGTAGAGGCCCTTGCTTCTTTCTTTGCCCTGCCTCTCACTGTAAGAACGACTTGGAGCCATTTTTGAGAAAAACTAAAATGTTATTAAAGATTCACGTAAACTACTCCCAACAATCAAAATATAATAAAATAACAACATAATAAAAATACGTTTTTCTGTCAAAAATCGCCTGTTTCCGTAGCCCTTTACAATATTTATTCTTACGAAGTACTGCGGGGAAGTAAGAAGAAATAGCGATGGGTTCTTGCGCAAAAGATTATAATTTTCTCAATTGTGGTCTTTGTGATACTAAAATTTAGCTCCTGTCACCTTTTGTCCATTAAATGTGATAGCCTAAAGCCAATAAATTAATTTAAGTTTCATTATTGCCATTTTATGTAACCACTTAAATCCTGTAAATACAAATGTGCACATGCTTATACCTTGAAAGCGTGTCCGTGTGGAAGATCATGTATACACTCGAATATATTAAAATATAAATACTAGTAGAAAGGAGAAATCGGTTACTTACATTTATTAATACAATTACAGGAAACGTGTTTAATGCAATTTATTCAGGATAATTATTTTAATTCAAGTATCACTTTGTTTGTAAATTTCAATTTATAAACAATTCGAAAATAAAATTTTTAGACGGTGAAATTAAAAAAAATACATTTCAAATACTTATTTTTCTACTAGAAATACTTTGAAGTTAAACTCAGAGACCTAAAAATTTGGAGTAATTTCTGTGAAACATTTGTACAAAAAATTATAATAATTGTTAATTGCATTAGAATACAGTATCGTAAAAAATGATTTCAAGCATGTTCATAATAAAGGTTTCAAAACTTTCTTTAAATGCTCTGCATATTCGAGGACGCCCCATGGTTCCATTCTAGAGCAACCCGTGTTCGACGGCCACAAGTCTCATCGGTGAGGGTACAAAATATTTGAAGAGAAAACAGTTTTTGCACCCGCCTGTGATCATAATTCATGGCTGACCTAGGCTGGCGCGTAAGCGCTTTCACATATCCAGGGTCGAGTACCTTCGTCAAATAGCTGCCGATGCCTTCGTCAAACTTACTATTCCTGTGTATTACCTTCTTCTAAGTGTATAACACCTAAAAGGGTCGATTCTAAGCGCTTTAAATTGAACTGTGGGCTGATGAATTCACATAAAATTCCGAACGTGACTCATAGGTATGCCAAAAAAACGTTTAATGACATTAAATTTCGAGAATTTAAAATTTTACGATTTTTTCGTTTCAGATGTAATTTAACTAATTCTGTACTTCTTAAATAACTATTTTCCCATCTCCCTTTTAGATTTTTAGTTATTTTACACCTACATTTACGTGGTTAGGGGAGGAAAGGGCAAATATTCCGCGGATTCAGTGTTTTTTCATTTTTTTTTTAAAGTTACAAAATGTTGTGATTTGTGTTGAAAGGTTGAAGGCGAATTGTAAAGAAGGATTACGCCAATTGCGTACATTGTGTCGCCTCCTCATGACTGCAGTTACATCTTGCGTAGGCCGAAAGATAGATGGTGCAGACTGTCACGCCTTGACACACATCACGCGCAGTTAGTCGGTTCAAGAACCAAAGCAAAGGAACGCTTCGCGTCAGTGCCAACTGTAATGAAAGGCGGGATTTTAGTTTTGAGAATTAAATGTGGTCGTTAAGTGCGCAGGAGTTAAGAGTTGCGCGTAGACGAAGGTGACAGATTTTTTTCGATTTAGAATCACTTCAACGTTTATCCTTAAACAAAGAATTACTTTAATTACCTACCTTTAAGGAGAATTGTTGTATACGCACAAATGCTCTCCATTTCGTGAGACTTCCAATGTTCTAGTATTTGTAAAATATGCGCTACGACTGTGACATAAATAACATATACTTAGTACAATGAATCTTATCGTAAAACCTACCAAAATAGTAGTTTCTTACAGACGAAACTTTTGATAACGCGTTCACTTTGCATTCTTACAAAATACTGTCACTCTCTCGAATGCTATTTCTCGTTTGCAGAGTTTTTTGACGTCAATCCTCTCCATTCAGTACTCTGCGATGGACATCGCGATAACACCCTGACACCGACCTCGAAATGGAAAAAGTTCTGATTGTCTCGACGTGCGCCGGAAGTTCCTGCACACATTGCAATACATGCAAAACGTGACCGCGAAGCACATTGCATATCACGTGAATAAGAATCGTAATCGCTAGTTGAGACAGACAGTACGTACTTTTAATATTTACGTTGTCTTCATGTTCGACATTTCGGTATTTCAAAGATTTTAATACATTTACGTAACCTTCTGGAGTGCGACAATAAGCAGAGCGGAGAACTTCTTCCAGTTTGTGTACTGATTCATTGTGGTGGTCTTTAGTCTGTGATAAATAGTTATTAGTCTAAAGTTGTAAAACTTAAAGACGCGACGATAGGAACATGATAACTTGAAACTATGGCATTTGTTCATCATTGCGAAAAAGCATATTATTTCGATAATTAATAGGAATAAATTCATAAGGCAACGAAACCTATACTATGTAATTAACGAGATGATTTAATCCGTTGTTATGGAGGACGAGTGTTAAGACACTTCTCCCGCCTCGGACATGCTTATTTTTTTACAAACCATAGCATTTTTCAACCAAAAGAAGACGAACATGATCTGGGCTGGCGAACATTTCACTAATGAACGACAGATTCTGTCAAGGTCATTTCATTCGAGATTTCACCAATTAAACCGGTTTATTCAACTGTTTCTCCG
>BOPP01000048.1:2361703-2373473 GCA_017312745.1 Gryllus bimaculatus
AATCTGGCTGTACAAGTTTGAAAAAAATATAGCTGCGCAATTTTGACAAAAAATCTAGCTGCGCAATTGTGACAAAAAACTAACTGCGCAATTTTGACAAAAAATCTAGCTGCGCAATTTTGACAAAAAAATCTAGCTGCGCAATTTGGACAAAAAAATCTAGCTGCGCAATTTGGACAAAAAATTATCTGCATAAGCTTGATAGGGTGGATAATGTGGACTTCAGTTAGCAAGGGTTGGACTTCCATGATAAGTGAATGAGGAAGTGAGTGGATTTTCATAATACGAGAATCAGGAATAATAATGGACTTCCATGTTTAGAGAATGCTTCGCCCTTGGGTATACATGAGTGTATTACTTAAGTATTGTTTAATAATTTGAAATTGGTAATGTAATATTTTGCGCTGAAAAGAGGTCTATGCAGACCAAATTCCATGGAGAGACAGGATCTCCGAACGAAATATAGAAGTCAGAACCGTTTCAGTGTATCACGAAGAATATGATTGTCAACTGCTTAAGGGGTATGTTGGTATGGTCCATTTCTAAATGTTTAGTTTGTCTTTTCAATGATTCAACTTTGCGTAAATATATATTCATTGAAGTGGTTAGACGGAAAAGCAGCTCTACGGCTTGAGATCTATCACAAACACATTATTATTATTATTATTATTATTATTATTATTATTATTATTATTATTATTATTATTATTTTCGTGAATCTGTCATCATGGGGCCAAGCGATACGTTCATCCTACCTGGGCTCAGATTTGAAAATCGGGGTAGGTGCAGGTGTTTTCTTGTTTTTGTCTATTGTGTTGTAGTTTTATTTGCATAGTAAACCATTAACTCACCAGGAACACTCTCAAAAGATCTTTATGAAGCAAAGGTAAGAGAGCTAACATTATTTACTCATTACACCCTCATTATTCTTTTCCGGCGTATGTTTTGTGTGGTTCTAAACAAGAGTGAATAGAGAGCTCTGCATTCGTGCCTCTGAGCTTGTGTAAAGAAACGAGTCCTCTCATGAACTTATTGTCTACGAGGTTGTTCGCCTCAAGAAAACTTTGTCTCAGGAAATGGTAGAATGTATCCACATTTGTCTACTAACTTATTCGAAGAATTCGTGTACCCGCGATAAAAGATTTTACAGTATTGGATTTTCCGCTAATGGATTTTGCGCTAATGATAAAAATGGTACCCAAGAATATTACAACAAATTTGGAAAATTGAAATAGATTTTAACAGCATAATTTCGATTGAAGTATAAATAATCTCACTGCATCAATCATTTTCTCAATGCACATTCACACTTACTTCCATGTCGTATTTATCTAATTTAAATTAATAGTTTTCCACTTTATTTTTCATTCTGTACTAGAGATAAATCACAAACACTATTATGTGAACTTTTTGTGGTTCTTCAGATCTACCGTCAATGAGCCATATTAGCGTTAATGATGCAGTTATGAAGCCAAAGTTATTGCAAGACTGAGAGGTCTTCTTGAAATTTCGATGGTGTCAGATAAACAAAAGCTGAATAGCTGTAGCTATTAGTCACTGTGTGGATGTAGAGATAGACCCCAATGATCAATCGAGTTGTTCTATCAAATTGTGAAGGATATACGTATACTCGAACAACTTTCTAACGCAGCGTAGAATAGCTAATATTTCCCGGCGATAATGTTCGGCGAATGCTCGCTTACATTGATGTTTACAAAAGGACACGGGGTTGGTTGGTGCGAGCACCCAATGTTCGTTACTGGGCAAATAGCAAGCAACTCGTCCACACTACTCGGGATTTAGCGAGCTGTCGATGCTACTCGCCGACTACCCAATGTGAAGAGCCGTCTTTATATGAATGCTTTCTGAGGTCTTTTTTTATTTCTATTTATTTTTTGTGACGTGTTAAAGATGGTGTCGTTTCGAACATCATGTCACGGTCTTCTGCCGTGTACCATGTCCTGGCTCCATCTCCAAGTGGTATGTTCAGGGTTCTCTAGTATATTGTCTTCAACGCGACATCTGTAGGTCCCGGAAAGATTCTCTGTCACTTTTTAAGTAGTAGCCGAGGTGCTCAGCGGATGCTCGCCCAATGACCTGCGCGCTGCGGGTAGGGCGAGCGCCGAGTTTTAGGCGCTCGGCAAATAGCAAGCAACGCATCCACAGCGGTGACTCTCTGCTCGCCGAATGCCGACTGCGTGGAGCCGCCTTGAGTCGCGCCGCTCACTGTCCTGCGTGCGCGAATCGCCCCGCGGAGACAACGGAGCTTCCCTGAGCGACGTGTCCGGCGTCCCGCCGACGCGACGCGACACGACGCGACACGACACGACGCGACACGACACGACGCGACACGACGCGACGCGCCGCGGACGCATCAGCCACGCAGGGTCACGTCAGTCACTCATGTCACTTCAGGTCAGGCCAGGTCAGGCCAGTCAGGCCAGGTCAGGCCAGGTTCAGGCCAAGGTTCAGGCCAGGTCAGGCAGGTCGGCAGGTCAGGCCAGGTCAGCGCCAGGTCCAGGCCAGGTCAGGCCAGGTCGCCAAGGTCGCCAGGTCAGGGCCAGTCAGGCCAGGTCAGGCCAGTCAGGCCAGGCAGGCCAGCGTCAGTGCCAGGTCAGGCCAGGTCAGGCCAGGTCAGGCCAGGTACCAGGTCAGGCCAGGTCAGGGCGTAGCGCGTCAGGTCAGGCCAGGTCAGGCCAGGTAGGCCAGTCAGGCCAGGTCAAAGGCCAGGTCAGGCCAGGTCAGCGCAGGTCAGGCCAGGTCAGGCCAGGTCAGCGCCATGGTCAGCCAGGTCAGGCAGGTCAGGCCAGGTCAGGCAGGTCAGGTCAGGTCAGCCAGGTCAGGTCAGCAGGCCAGGCCAGAGCCAGGCCAAGGTCAGGCCAGGTCAGGCCAGGTGTCGACGTCCCGTCGCGCGACGCGGCGGTCAGCGGCATTTGCTTGGGCGCGCGTTTCCAAGTTTCACTTTTCGCAGCGGACGCGGCGGCCGTCGCCGTTGTCCGTCTCCGGCGCGCAGGCAACCCGGTGAAAGGTGGGGCACCGCCGCGACGCGACGACGGGGCGTTGCGTTGACCGGAGATGGGCAGCGAACAGCCGCGACGGTGGCGAAACGCGACAACACGCCGCGTTGCCACAGCGGGTTGCTGTTTTCGAATGCGATGGGGCATAGATGAATGACATACGTGATGAAATAGGGAAATGATTAAAAGGGAACGGCGGTGAAGCGATGTCGCTTGTGAGGGAGGTCCTGCAAGATTTGTTCGCCCCGAGAAGGAAGACTGCTTGAAGGCGGCACGCAACAAGTGTAACAAGGCAATAGATGTAAACGCGACTGTAACTTCTGACAACGTAACGAGAAAAGAAATAGCTGATAAGCAACAAAACTAGAACAGAATTTGTGTTTTCTCGGCTCGACACAGTTTATCTTATTTGTATGTTAGATTCGATGTGTCATGGTCTGTGACAGATAAAGAGATAATAAGAAACGTCAGATTTATGCGTTCCTTGGTAGGCGTTTTCTTGTCAAGTATAAGTCCTCATTTCTGTTCAACCTTGTTTTCACATCATCCTTTGTAGATCGGTTGCAATCGGTTCGTGGTCGTGGCGGATTTGCCACAGCAGCTACACAGCGGGTTGAAGCGTGGATAAGAACGATGCTCTAATCGATCATAACTTCCGATCAGCTCCAGAAAGGAGGGAGAGAAGCTTCAGAGTTCCAGATTTGGGTACAGGACTTCAACTCCTGGTCCCTCCAGATGGAGTTTGAAGAGGTTCTGAGTACGTTTCCGGCGTGTTCTCCCATTTCTCCGATTCAACCACCAATACCGCATCTCTACTGAGTCCGTCGCCTATTCACCAGCCATTGGTGGTGTAGAGCACGAGCGCCCAATGGAAGCGATCATCGCCTTCCTCCCTACTCGCGTGCGGTAATCTGTGGGACGGGCTCCCGTGAGGAGGCGCTCGTATCCGTCACGAGGTGGTCGGCCGCCGTCGCCCGGCGCCCATCTGGGCCACACGAAAGCACGACGGTCGCGCGGAGCGCTTTGGCCCAGTTCCTTCGCGAGGGACTCGTTGCTTGCAATACGAGGGTGAACCGAAGGAGACCCTTCTTAGGTAGTACTTTATGTCGTCGAGAGCTCGTCGGTGAATTTTTGAAATCGACGTTGGATAATTCGAGTGCTGGGATGATTCAAGTGCTTGATTATTTCAAACGTAATTGACGGTAATAATGTTCCTGTTTAATTCGATTTTTGTGACAATACGTTCAAGAAAATGGACTTTAAGGTTTCGGAAAAAATATAGCAAACATTAAACATACATCATTTTTTGGGAATAATAAATGAAAGTTGAAATTGGTTCTTGGCACGACCGTTTTCCGAAGTTGTATCAAATGGTATTTAATCAGCGACTAATTATTAAGTAATTTTTAGATTCATAAAAATGTAATCAATCACTCTTCCAAATCCTTTCTGAAAGGTTCCAGTTTCTACGGTTCTTTTCTTTTTCTTAATGTATTTCTTTCCTTTTCTTTCTTTCCTTCCTTTTTGTTTCTTCCTAGCAGGATCCTTTAAAAGCAATTAGCAAAATGTGTTACTCGAGCTGGACGTTTCATAACACGCGATTCGATATGATACATAAAAGATGATATACCAGTCTTTCTTGTAATATATCGGATACAGACCAACATTATTCACTTTTCAATTTCCTCTACTAGTAATATATTCTTAGTGATAACCGTGAACATTGACAAGTCTAATGTGCTATGTTTTTGTGTGTCTCGAAAATTAATTTTCGAACGCCCACAATGCAATTTACTTCCCTTTCTGTCGTTAGTGACGCGTGTAGAATGTAGTACCAAGGCAATGATTAACAACTATTAATTTCTCATGTTTATTACGATTCGGATAGAGAATAAATTGCGCAGATCTAACATCTAAGACTTACGTGACATTGTATTTAATCTGCCAGTTTGGTTTATCGTATACTTCTATTTATCCGGTAATTCGATTCATACGATTGTGTGATTTATTCGATAGTTTAGTTTTTCAAATAGTTTACTTTTACCAATCGTTTTTTTTCTTTCGATTATTCCACTCATGAAATTAAAACCGATAGTGCTTCACTATACGTACAAAATGCCCCAATCAGGACGGGGTATTTCGAAACGTTTATAGCTTTTTCTATCCGATTTTTCTTATCGCTTCTACCTACTGGTCAATCATATGCCAGTCTATCTTACGAGGCGGTATACATCGATCGCTATGTCAATGTTGAATAGACCGCATATGTACTATAGCATAACCTTTTTGAATTTAACATAGCTTTTTGTTATTTTCAACATTTGGCGCATTTTGGAGCTTTGTTGGACATAATTTCATTCGTGGAATAGTCCTATTAAATACCACTCGTGCTTTGGAAATTCTCAGATAAATTCCAAAGCACTCGTGGTATTAGCTATGATAATTTGTTTATTCCGTTAATTTGTTTTATCGGTAGTTTAAATTATCCATATCTCTTGTTATTTGATTCCAATCGGAGTCCAGCATTACAACGTTGAAACAACCGCCGAACGTGCTTACGCATCAAGCTCTCCCCCTTCCCCTCGCGACCGTCCAAAACAAACACTCTGGAGCTCCCAGCGGAGAGCAAGCACATGTCGTCGTACTCCAGCTGTTAGATAACCGCCAGCCATTCACAGCGGCGGCGGCGGCGGCAAACAGCTCATTGCGGAGCGCTAGCGCCGCCACCTGCTGTTTTGTTTCCTTCGGGGCAGCCTTGCGTCGGGGCAGTCGCCCCTGCGGGCGGGGGCGGGGGCGCGGGCGATGCTGTCGGAAAACTCGGCGGCCTTGGCTCCGTCCACTCTGCGGAGTAGTCGTGGAGGAGGTGGCGGTAACGGTTCGCGAAATAGCACACTATGGAGGCTTCTAAAAGAATGCGGTCGAAATTTGATTTTTAAAAGCTTCAGATCGTTTCTTATTAATCCTTTTTTTGTTGCAGGGTTTGTCGTATCAACTTCTGTTGAGTTTCATTAGTTTTCCCTCGCGGTTCATATTGTCACTACAGTAATAAACAAAGGTTGTGGGCATTAAATTTATCTCGATATCAGTGCGAGGCCTCTGTTAGATTTAAACACAATTCGTTCGAGATCTTTGCTCTCGACGACCGTTTATGTATTAACAAACGCTCGCATTTTAACGGCCGTTTGATGCCCAGACATCTCGTGTGAAGTCTAATACTCTCCAGCGGCATTCCGTTCTGTTCTGAATTGTGTAGTATAACACTTATTTTTGTCCATTACGAGCACTAGAATCTTAGCAGTGACATTAACACTCGATGGCTGGACAACCCACACCCTTCTTCTTCATTAACCTGGAAATCTCTCACGAAAGTAGTAATCGATAAGTTGATCAATGACAGGGATAACTCTCAGAAACGTTGTCCCAGCCATACATGTCTCCTCCTTCGTTCTTAATAATCACTCAGCGTTGTAAAATCTGTCAAACTCAAAAAGATTAAAAATAAAATACTTTCACAAAGATAAGGAATGTTCTGTCGGTGACGTTTAAACATTTCACATTTGTGATTTGATTTCTGAAAAAAAAAAATTCCTAAAACGTATCATGATTTAAAATTGTATAAAGCGCTTCTTACGAACATTGCCTATAGTATTTCATTGCCCTAACTGGTAATGTATAGACAATTGTAGCGTCAGTGAGGTCGGGCGCATTAAGAACCTGCTAGATAGATAAACGTGGCAAAGATATCTAGGCCATTAATACAGCAAATTTCTTAGAGTTCCGCAATCGTATACTTTCGCGGCTGTAATCATGTGGTTGCTCCCGACTGCCCAACTGACGCTGCGTCGAGGTTAGTGGTATCGCCATTATATCGTGCACTCCTTTTATTGGCATTCCAACCCCGAAGAGAAACGGATATGATGATTCGTATCACTGCCCTCACCCGGACAGCCGAGAGACTTCTTAGAGTGCTGTGCGTCGGCGTGGATATCCCTGGCTGGTGTGGACAACTACTTCTGGGGTACAGAGACTCTTCGTTCTCTCGCAAACCATTTACTAGTGAACGTGCGCCTTTAGGGCCTGCCAGATACAAAAAATTCGCACTGTATGTTGGCGTGGCGTGGCGTCGGTGGCCTCGGAAGGATAACGGCCCGGGCGGCGGCGGCGGCGGCACCTGCCCGCGAACAGCTGACTGGCGCTGCTCCGCTGGCCTGGTTCTCGGCCGGCGCCGGAAGGAGCTCCCCGGTCGCTTCTGCGAATCGCGCGCGCGTCTTTCGCGGCCGGCGGTTCAGCACGCGCCGATCCGCGCTCTGCGCCGCGCCGATAATTAAGGCCACCGTTGGCTGCAACACGATTTTCTCCAAAGAGGCTCCAAATGTTCGCGTTAATTCTATGGTACGAGTGCTATTTTCATTAAAGTTTTTGAATTGAAAAAACAACAAAAAACGATGAACTGTTTCGAATCCCCGACGATTCTTTAGTGCTGAGTTTTTTCAAAATATGTCGGAATTGAAAGTAGAACATAACTTGCAATGTTATAATAAAGTTATATCATTATGATTATTTATTATTATTATTTATTATTATTATTTATTATTATTATTTATTATTATTATTATTATTATTGTTATTATTTGAAATAATGCGAGAAAATGTATGCTGTCTTAGTACTACTAGTTCCGTTTTCATTGCGGTCCAGAGAACAGCATTCGTGCTGATGCATTGTACTCGGTGGGTGAAGTGGCTAAACAGCAACTGAAGGGCCTTAGAATGAGAACACGTTTTGAGTTCTGACAGTGGTTCATTTTCAACACCAGCTATGAAGTTTAGTCGGGCAAAAGCATTGATTGGATGAGAATGCTAAATATATTTTATGTATGTCATATTTTCTTCACATTAAATAATACAAATTTTCATAGAGTTTGGATTTTACAGCATTTATCAGAATTATTAGGTATACACATACGCATCATTTGCCATGAATATAAACTAATATAACTTAAATTAGCGACAGTGATGTTTTAAAACTATAAATGTTATTACTATTCTCTCGTATATTGAGCATTATCAAACTGCCAGTGCATTTCTGTCTCGCGTCAGTACGTTTAAATTTCAAGAATTTCCTGACATGCCGTGAATAAACTGTTGGGAAAAAAGTACCCCGTAGACTGTTCAGGGCCAGTCACTTCCTTTCGACTTTAACAGTGAAAATTCATTATGAATAAAATCTCGTAATTGTTGCTTGAACATCCTGAATTCTTCTTATTTTTACCAAAAGAGAAGATAGTCACCAAATTGAATGATGATGTGCAAAACCTTGACTCACGAATACAAGCACTAATGAATCTGAAAATCCCGGAAGGCGAATGTATAAATGGATATTCACGCGAGTGGACAGGTTGGAAGGGTGAACGGACGGGCGCACAAACAAGCGACCATGTGGGCAGGCGGGAGGGCACAGTTCCGCCGCAGGGCACTTCCTTGTGAGAAGGCGACAAGAACACGGCGCCCCTAGACGTTGACTGGGCACTTCTTCGCGAGCCAAGCAAAGTCGAGCCCTCCGTACAAGGAGATGGGCACAGCACCGCGCATCTTCCCACAATGCAACCAATGCATGGATGTCTGTAGGCGCGAGCCATTCGCGCTTTGACCATTATTGTTAACATGGTAACTGCAGTGATTGTAAATGTGCTTCAAAATAAAGTTTGCTCTTGTACACGTAAGCTTCCGCGGCTCGAATTCATGACGTCTTGGCTGTCTGGGTGCCCAGAGGCCAACGACGCGGCGTCACCCGGACAGCCAAGAAGTCATAGTTTTAACTTACTAATGTTAATAATTAATTTTCGTATATTTAATACTACATCATTTAAAGATTATATCAGAGTTTAAATTCAAACTATTTTTGGTTGAAAAAGCAGCACTATGTTAATTATTTAATGAAATTACCATTTGTCTGTTTAATGCTATTGCTCTGGGATGGTGTAATGTAGTTAGATATCTCGCGAATAAGCTGTTATTACAGCAAAGTAGATTGAATAGGCAGAAAAATATTCATAACGATTCACCCACGTATCTGATAAGTCTGAGGCAGGATAGTTTGACAATTTTCTTCCTGAGAATGGGATGAACCAATGAATTGACGAGTACAAAGAACATCGTCATTTGATACAACACGGTCTGAAAAAATTCGAAGAATGGTTCTAGAAAATATTTAATTTCCAATTTCCTTGGTTTGAAGATTTCAAAGGATGGAAATTGCAACTGAGACACCAACGTATGTGCCTCTGACAGGAGCATATTACTTTCCCAACAGGCGTCTCCAAACACTCTACACGGAGAGGTGGCCCAATGCATAAGCTGATGTTACTGCATTGCCTCTGACAGGGAGGTCCTAGTTTCGAGTCCCGACAGTGGCATGATTTTCGACAGTAGCTAGGTCGAATTCAGTTGCTGTCTGGAGCAAAATTCTAGTGACCGGCTGCTCTGATCAGTAGTTTTCTGTGATATCTCCAATCAACACCTGGCGAATACCGGAGCAGTACCCTAAGAAACGGTCCACGGGCCATGAGCGATCTTTCCTACTTCTTCCATTTCCTACCCTCACTAACACACCCTACCCTACCAGACAGCCAGGAGATCGGTCGGGAGCTTATAGCTTTCTCCTGGCCGGGGCGGTGCCCCCGCTGGTAGGAGACACCTCGCTAGCCGACTGTAGTTCAGCGCGGGATCTCCGCATCCAGCGGGAGGAGATCACCGCCACCTCACGAAAGTGGAAACATGCACTATACTTACGGGACTAATGACCTCCTTAGTTGACTCGCCTGGAATCACTATCAACCAACCAACCAATCCAACTACTTTAGGAGAGGGAGGGGACAATTGTCGTTTCTGCCAGCAGAGGCACATATTTGCGTAACTCCCGATGCCCGTGTGTGTTATTGAATGGAACCGACACGTCCATAAGAAACGGCTAGTTTTGTCGTGTGATTGGGGCCTAACGACCGGGTGGAAACACGTCCGCCGTTTTCGACCGCCGTCCGATCTGCGCATCGCGAGCCGCCACCTCAAGAAATTGCAAACATGCACTATACTTACGGGACTAACGACCTCGGTAGTTAAATCACTATCAACCAACCAACCAACCAATCCATCTACTCTTAGGAGGGGGAGGGGACAATCGTGGTTGCTGTCAGCAGAGGAACATGTTTGCGCAACTCCCGACGCCCGTGCGTGCTATTGAATGGAATAAGAAACGGCCAATTTCGTCATGCGAGTGTGGCCTAACGACCGGGTGGAAACACGTCCGCCGTTTTCGACCGCCGTCCGATCTGCGCGTCGCGAGCCGCGCCGCGCCGCGCCTTTTGCGGGGGCTGCCGCGCAGCGTAATTGAGCAGCGCCGCGCGGAGGTCGTTGACTGCCTTCGCGCAGCGCCTGGCGCCTCGCGAGTTTCCCCTGTTTCTCTTGTAAACAAAGCGCCACCATCGACGACTCTTCGTACCACTTGGTTCTCGTCATTAGGGCGCCTGTGATCCCTGGCCCGCGCGATGGTATCTGGAAAAGCGTTTACGTAATCGGAGCGATATCGCTAACTGCCATCAGCCGTTTTTTGTTGTCTGGTAATTTCTCCTGGATTTAATTGCGTTTCCTGGAAGACGGGCTTGCTTTTATGGTTTATCGCGTTGTGATGTTCCGTTGTTTGTTTTTTGATTGCTCCCGCGCGAACCGTTTCCACAACATTAAAGATCTTTCGTCGAAGTTTATTTTTAGGCTACTTATCATGTGGATATCGTTAATAATTATCATTGGATTACAGTCTTATAAGGATCGATAAACTTCTTTTCTTCTCAATCTCGACTTGAATCCAATCTGTTTCCTTTTGATTGGTGGTCCACTAATTTCAGTTCCATCTTCTCGCTCCCAAACTCCAGAATCATCATCCTTTGTTTCCGCCACCAGTCAAAGTAGCATCTGTAGTTGGTTTATGATAAGCAAAATGCACAAAAAACTGTTTTTAATATTAAACGTTATTGCATTTCGAAAAGCCATATTTCCGAAATATCCCTTGAGCATCAGGAGTCCGATATGAAAAGTCAAGTCATGTCTTTAAAAACCTAATTGAAAAGTAAACAAAACAAAATAACAAACTCTCATTTCACAAACTCAACTGTTGCCTCCTGGTGTAGGTTTAGGATAAGGCAGTTAGAAAAAGGCAAGAGATAAAATGTGAAACATTAAAAATATAATTATTTTGGGCCCTAATGTTCCACCTATTTCACGAATCGTGGGAATCCAATTATTATAGGCAAACGAGATTATCCTTATTTCGTTATGCTGCTGATTAGTGAATGAATTAGAGACTTAGCACGCATATAATAAATTATGAAAATATTATAATTTTACATAAAAAATTCATAACTATAAACTGATAATCAGGAAGCTTAAAGTGAATAGGCAGCTTATGAATGGTGAGTTCGCCCTCTTACAATGCAGTGTCGTATTAGCTTCCAGAACCACCACTAATTCGATACTAAGAAGGGACGTGCTCCTATTCTGTGAAACGTGATACACTGCAATTCTGCGAAAGACAGCCTCAATAGGGTAATTGCTTGAACGTTAACATTGGAGTAGTGTCAACGGTTCCCGGTTGGGACATGCTATGAAGCGACCACCACTGGTGGTGCTACTTGAATTCATATCGCTGAAGACAACTCTTAATTGCCATTTCTTTTTCGTATTCCATCACAATTAGGCGAACG
>BOPP01000048.1:2373527-2403974 GCA_017312745.1 Gryllus bimaculatus
CAGGTACAACCCCCGCTTCATGAACTAAATTTGAATCTTCAGTACTATTCCACGCAACGTACGCAGCTTTATCTTGGCCAATTGGCGGAAGCATTTGCTTAATATGTCACAAATCCACTCCCACGCGCATTTCACTCAAATCCTTAACTCGAAAATCATCGCGTTCGCTTTGTTATCGAGGGACAATCTGCGTCGCAAATCAGTGGTAGGCGTCGCCCGTCTCGTTGAGTACCGGTGCAGGCTGAATCGCTGGCGTTGGCGGTGAGGCGTTGGCGGTGAGGCGTTGGCGGTGAGGCGTTGGCGGTGAGGCGTTGGCGGTGAGGCGTTGGCGGCGAGGCGTTGGCGACGAGGCGGCGTTGGTAGTGAGGCGGCGTTGGTAGTGAGGCGGCGTTGGTAGTGAGGCGGAGGCGGGGGCGTGTGCGCGAGGGAGATCCGGTGGCGCGATACGTCCCAAGGCGAAGGCCGCTCTAACAAGGGCGCTGATTGCGAGCGCCGCTTTGAAAAGGCAGCCGCGTTGGCACGCTGGCTCTCCGGAGCGCCTGCTGCCGCTGCTGCTCTCTTCTCTCCGCCGCCCGCCTGCCTCCGAATGAAAGTGAAAACTCATCATTTTATTCGCAATGACTGCAGACTTTGACTATCTGGAGTGACTCCGTCTAATTTTGACGGTGAGAACCGTCGAAAAGACACAATACTGCTGTGAAACACGTTCACACGTCGTCCCTTACTAAAAGAAAGCAAGAGCAAACAACTCTTATCCAATTGTTTTCTATTTTGGCACCTGCGGAGATAAAATGTACTTCTTACTGTCAGGAAGATTGGATATGCTACTGATATGATTATCGACAATTTGACTGTGTTTCATTTTTCATTTCTTCCGGTACATTGCATCAAAATAAATGTAATTGCTCATCGGTACACCATGAAGTAAAATGATTTGTCGTGTTTATGTCTCGGAGCACTGCAATATTGATGAACCAACCGATAACAATACAATTTGCTGGGTGTCATTGGTATGCATATCTCTCGGTGAATTGGTATGTGCCTCTCTCCCGACGATAGTGACCTTGTGTCACATGGACATGCCACCAATCCAAATGGCCTAAAGGTCCTTAAGAGTACAAATTTCCTTAAAAAAATCTATTAGAGTTTGATCCAAAGTCGTACAGATGAAGACAGGCAAAGATCATATTAGTGTGAGCAACAAACGAATGTCTCTAAATTGCGTCTTGCATTTTAAAAATATAGATTGAAGTTGAATAATCGAATACTTTAAAATGTTTGCTTTGGAAGCAGCGTGACATCCAACTTTCTAGTATAACTTACATTGAAAACCAAAACATAATTCATCCACTTTGGTATATACAATTTCAATAATTTGTGTAGTGTACTTTGAGCAATGTCTTCGACAGAGCGGAGGAAAAAACTGTTAGACAATTCTCTGTTATTTGATAGGAAGACAACCATTATGGTCGAATTGATGATTTTACGTATTTCTTATTATTCGTAAAAACTTGGTGAGAGATGTTGATTATGAAGAGAATTCTTATTATTATCATCTTAAAATTGAAATAAAATTAATTTTGTCAATACTTACTACTTGAACAAATGTTACATATAATTGCGAAGACTGTGAGTTTTGATATTTTAATGAAAGAAACATTCCCTTACGACCCGAACGCTACAAAAGCCGCATCGAGCCTCTGCGATGTTAGTATCGTTTTCACATTAGTTTTCGCTGATTTCATTCAAGATGATTTACTTATTTATACCCGAAACAAGTACAAATATATTTATCGCATTATTGTTTATTACATTCAGCACGAAATTGAACTCTGGCTGTCTCGTCAGAGTTTGATTCCAATCGTGTCAACCGACGTCTGAAGACTTTCTCTGCGCGTCATAGAACTGTAAACAAACGCGTTCCTCTACTTTTGTCTCTGTACTCTGAACCTTCCTTGTACGTCTGCTGTTCCTTTCGCACATTTCTCCTTTCCCCCGAGAGAAGGCTCTGTTTCTTCTCCGTCATTCCTCCCCCGAAGCCCCTGGCCATTGGCGGAATCTCTTCTCTTCTCCCCCTCTCCTCTCGCACTTTCCCGGCCTCCATTCCGATGGCTCAGAAGCCGTGGGCCTGCACCACTGAACGACACCTCGCGGGTATACATAGCGAAGCGGGGTATTCACACATGCCGTTGCTCCTTTCTCTTCGCTTGCCGCGACGCGTGACGTATTGTCTCTGAGGCGTTGTGCATCGAGTAATGACGGTAACAGTGGAAATAAAGGAAAATAAACAAATTCACCCGCCAAATGTTTTTTATTCCCCCGAATGGGTGTAGAAGTCAGTTTCGAAATGCGGGACACACGTGAAACATTAACTCTCTAAGGAGATAATTTTTTTTCTTCCTTGTGTACATTACCACAAAGGAATAGTATGACCAATGTACTGCGGTTCTGCCATGTTCATTGTCAAACTGGCAGTTGCTTATTGACAGTAATTGTGGTGCTTTTGTGGGAAAGATACTATTTAGAAGACGAATTCAGGAGCTTACGACTTCATATTTTTTAACGTGATGCTCCTGGAGAAAGTTGCATACCATACATCTCAGGAGAGAAATGCATTTTTCTGTCCTTTCGGATAATGCTTTCGGGATTCATGCATACAATCAAGGGGGAAAATCGTATCTCTCTCTTGGTGCATAATTTACAGTTTTAATATATGTAGTTATTAAGGAAGGAAGCTTGATATGGTCATCATAATTAAGCGATATAAGTACGTGATATATGGTATGTTTTTATCGGACTTATATCTTTCAAAATTGTATCTTCGACGACATGACTGCCCTTTTTTACTTTATTTTATTACACTCGTATATTAATCGACAGCTAGACAGTGAATGTGTTTGTTACGACAACTACGACTTTCGTTAGTTTTATTGATTTGACGTGTCAAGCTTAAACATTGTATGGTTAACATTTATAGTTAATCGTTCGTTTTTGTTTTTAAATGTTTGTATGAAGTCTTAAAAACGGTTAAAATTGTAATAAATGTCTACAATTGTGTTTAATAATTCTCTTTATTTTTCTCCTTTATTTCTGTTCAAAAGGAATCAATTTAAGGATCCCTGAGATCACGCATCTCCTTACAGTGTTCGTAATAACACCGGATTGGGAGCTATTCTGTTCCTGATGCACCGTCGTAGATAAATCATTAATAAACTCACGAATTGAGTAACAATTTATGGGAGTGATTTTTTGAATGATTAATTTATAACATTATTAAAGTAAAAGATTGATCAAACAGAGGTTATGATTTCAAACAAAATCTATTACTTTTTGGAAATATGATAAGATGGATTTGAGAATATATCTCCTTTTACAATTTTTTGGTAATTTCCTTTCACTAAATCTTTGTTGGGTTTCATATATTTGATAATTTTAAGTTAAAATAGTATTGATTCAAAACTCTAGAAGATCGCCAAGCAAATACACTACAATTAAAAATGAAAGACTTCGTGATTAAGAAACTATATTAGTACTTTGAAGGAGTGTTGCAAACTACTGATAAAACGATGAAATGCGTCTCGTTTTCTTACACTTTGCTAATTTTCAACAATTGACAGAAAATAATATGACTAGCAACAAAGTCGTAATATTAATGAATAAATTTTGTCACAGTATTATAAAAGAGTACTAATGCAGTAATATTTTTTTTTCCTTTTCCTTTCGTTACCTCTTCGTTAAGTCTGGATAATTCTTTTCCTACCTACACTCAAAGAAAAAAACATATTTTCTTACCTATGTTTTCAACGCGATGCGTTTTCAGAATAGATTACTCTAGGTTTTGGTACCTTTTAAAATAGAACACCAAATTTTCAAGTTAGTAAGTAAATTTCTTTGCTCTTTTATTATAGTATATTTGACCGACTCTGCCATTGGATGTCATTCCTCTTTCCTTCGTTTTCATAAAAACTCATTTTAGCTCTTTTATCATTCAACACTCTTTTATGTCTCGATGTAATCATTTATTTGCTCTCCATCAGCCATTGTTCTATATATTACTGCCTGCGCCTAAAAAGCGGGAAAATGTGTGAGAAGGAATTTCGTTCGGCGCCCGGGCCAGATCTCGGAGCAGCGTTTCCACCCGAGGACCGCTTTTTGTGGCGGCTCAGACGCACCTGCTGCGAAGTGACGAAATGTGAAATGAAAGATCTTGGCCTTAACCTGTCTCGTGCTCTACATATCTCAGTAATACGAATGTTCTCGTGCTGTTTGCTTACTTGATCTGCAAATTACTAAATGTATTACTGCTGTTTGTTAATAGCTAGCGATGATGACACTATTTCGAAATTATTGTTCTTCTATAATGTTAAAAAATTCCAGAAACCAAAAATTTGTTTGTGAACACTGATGATATTTTTCAAGAAGTTACTTCTGATCACACATTCCAATAGTGACGTCATTTTATGTTATACTATATCACTTGTTAATGTACACTATTGAATTGTTTAGACGTGCCAATATTTATGCTGCCCATTCCATTGCGATAATTTGAAGTTTTGTTTTTCTTTTCGTTTCTCAGGTATTGCGTCACTTGGTCCACAAAAAGTTTAAGGAGTTAAATACAAATATCACAATTGTGATGCAATTCAACACTTTATAACGCAATTTATATCGCAACGAACTGGTACACGAAGGCCGTCAAGTATCTGAATGAGATTCATTTAGTTACCGTTACACTATGCGAAATGCTTTACCGAAAAATGAATTATTGGAACTAAATGCTATTACTTACATATTTATGCTTCACAACTAAGTAATTAAGAAGATTAGCAAAAAGTCAAAGAATCAATTTCAGTATACCTACTTAATTTTTGAAAAAAATATCCATACTACATAGTTAATTGCGAAGTGAAACGCAATAGGTATTTTCATTTTGATGAAATAGCACGCAACATCTTTTAATTTTAATGTGACTTAATTTTAAACTTTAATTCTTGTCAGGAAAGCTACTCTACTTGTCAGATTTTGTGACTGCATAGTAGTTACATATCACTACTTGAAAACTATTTATAAAAAATTGTCTAGGGGACTAGCATGTATTGTGGTAGTAGTACCAAATTATTGAAGCAGAATTGCATGACATGTTGTTTTCACTGTCCCAAAAATTGAATTTTGATATTGTTTAATGAACCTTTATGAAACCATTAGCAAAACGTTTCCATATTTGTTAATAAACGTACCGAATGTTTCGAGCGTAATGAAACTTTCGTGTTGGATTTGCCACAAAACTGAACAATACTCTTGATATTTTCTAATTATGCCTGGATTTACGATTGGATTTTGTAAAATTTCCAAAACGAAGTTCACTATCTGTCTGTACTTCATAGAAACTCCAAGATCAATAAATTCTTCTTTCATTGATATCAGTGTACAACTTGAACCTGAGAAGGGCTTTACAAGGTCAATAGAGAGATCTGATCTAGTAGGATAATTAAATTACTGATAGAGAGATGAGGTGAGGATCCCAAAATTATCCACAGATCCCTGTCGTTGTGACTCTTCCCCTGTTTCTTTCATTGTTAAGTGAAAACCACAATAACCGTATCTGATAAACAGCTCTTTGTTGTTCGAAAAAACTAGTGTTCAGATGCAAAGAAATACATTTATGTAATATATTAGCGGAAATTGGACGAAGAGGGGAATCTGGCCAAGAGAAAACATACTCAGAAGAATATTGCAGTAGTAATTACCATAGACATTCAAAACGATACGAGTTTCATGACATTGGTATACCGAACTTGAAAGAATCAGAGCGTCATCAAATAAAATCTCAATAAAAATAGTTATAATAATTAAATTCAAGACTTTTTTCTCTCACTTTCGAGATTGAGAGCTCTTATTTAAGATCGATATGTTGAGGGAGAAAATGGAGATAGTGAAATATATAATCATTTTGCTCACAAAATATAAAATTTATTAAAACATTAATAAATAATTATTTAATTAAATAATTTACTTATTACGACATTATTTCTGTGGTCATATAAAAATGATCACACTACAAATCGATATTGGTTTAATCGGTTGTCTTTTTCAGAGGAAATTTGGCGTCGAACATCTTTCTTAGTGTAGAGATTGGGGACACGACTTAGACAATTGTGTAAAAGAATCGACGAGCAATGAGGATGGGTAGTTGCTATTTATTTTTTATTTAATTTTCTTCTTGTTAATTTCTTTCAAGAATTTCTAGGGTGTATAACATAAATTTGGAAATACGATAATACAGAGGCAAGATGCCAGCGGTTTAATAATTATTTCTATGATTTTTTGTATAAACGCCTTAATTAAGATAATTATGTTACTGGTTTGCCTCAGTCACGCTTTTCTTTTGACTTCCAAAATAATTGTTCTAATGAAGTCATAATGCAACTAGTGCTTTCATAAATCAAGTAGAACGCTTGTGTTGTAATGGTGCTTCTTAGAGGACCCATATGCGGGCGCTAATTGAACAAAATCAAAACGCATATAAAAGTTCGGAGTTTACTCTATTTTCAGACGCGTTAATAAAACGTGTGTCCTTTACTAAGCGAGACAAATATGATCTTCGATCAGAGTCCCGAGACTGCGGGCACATCCACGTGCAGCCGACATCGGCCTCCGGAGCACGTCATTTCTCAAAAATAGTGCGCAGGCAAGTCTCTGAGGGCGAGGGGGCGGAGCGGGGCCGGGGGCAGGGGGCGGGATCGCGCCAGACAGGATGCGTCCAGAACGTGCGTGCGCGTGTGCCACGCCCCCGGTGCGTCTGCGCGCGTACGCGCTGCCCACGCGCAGCTGCGCGCAGACGCCACGGGGGCTTCGCCGTCCGGCGACGCGCCAGATCCGCTTAATTACGCCGATCGAAGTGTGTCATTGTCTGGGACAGAACAATGAAGTCCCGCTCTTGTGGGGCGGATTTTTGTGGTTGTTTTATTCGGTAAGAGGGTTAAGAGTTTCACTGTCAACTTTGTAGTTTTGTTTTCTCGCCCTGGGGGAACCTTTGAACTAATCAACGCATTTGGATGATCCAAGAACCATATCGGTTCGATCCATTTTCGGTGTGGGAGAGAGATACTGCCAGTAAAGGTGCGTTATCAAAGCTCGTAATAAACACTGTGTTCAATTTTTGCGCACCCTCGTAGGTGAAAAACTTCTTTTCTCTACAATCGTATAAAAATAAAGAAAAAAAAATTACGCACCGCTACGCGTAACCGTACATTAAAAAAAACAAAACAAGATGCCACTTTTCGGTAATCATGAAGAGGAGACATGAAACAAATAGTGGTCCGTAATAAATGTATTTTATACGAGTGAAAACAAAATAGTTTATAATTCGTGAACGAAATGGTTGAGTTTTGTATAATCATAATTGAGAGATTTTTGTTTCGATCAATCGGCTCGACAAAAATAAGTTCAATCTTCATTATGCAAAAATAAATCATTCTACAATAACTATTTACAAGTATTTTTTCTTCATTGAACGATGATCATCGCAGAAGTGACAAACGAGAAGAGATCCGGCCTAGTTTGAGGTCTCTGCCCTCCTTTACTTTCTTTAGAAGCATGATTACTTTCCAGTAGTCTGGTGAACCACTATTTAATCGTCTGGTTAAGTTGTTTCTAGGTTTATGGAATCCCCACATAGTTTGGAAATGGGTGCATTTACTTCTCTTCATTTTATCTTCAATTATTAGAAATTGAGTTAAATGAATGTGCAAGAAAAATAATTTTTGTATTTATCGAAAGGCAATAGCAGATCAGAGGAGGCAGGCAGTTCTCAGGGAAAGGACGACATAAATTATAATTCATTTTAATACCAACTTACAAATATTTAGTTCCTACACTTCGAAACCCGATGATACCGTCACTAATAAGAAAATCAATTCAAAATAATAAAAATATCAGTGGTTTTTCGTAACTGATTGTAGTGCAGTTATATGAAGAAATGAGTCGGGCAGGAACTGAAGTAGTCCAATAAACTCGATGCAGCCAGATCAATGTTTGACAATGTAATTTATGATCTCATAAATTCCAGAATTTATGAGAGGTGAAAGTGATCGTTAGAGTATAGGGACACTGATGTTTTTTTTATCCTGCTATGTTTTCACTGTATATGAAATTCATAGGGTGCTACCTTTCTACAAAACAGAGAAATCGCAATCGTCATTTCTACGTGAAACGCGATTAATGAAAACGTTAAATCAGTGAAAAATCGCGGTTAAAATGCAGCTTGTCAGCGCGAAGTCGAGGCAACTCTCTCGACCTCGATCCCTGCAAGTTCACCGAACGGCGGTGGCGTAGAGAAATTTTATAGCGCGCACGAAGAAAAGAAAACATGAAGTCATTAACACTTGATTTCTGTAAATACAGACATTTGTGCACATACTTATCGACCTAGAATATCCTTTTGAATTGGCGTTCTCTATTTCTGAAGTGGTTTTCTAACAACTAATTAGAATTATAAGGGGGTATCAGTAAATTGGTTTATTTTGTGCAGTTTATCAATTTTGTTATGGATATAGAGTGGTAAGTACGAGATTGAAAGGAAACAAAACGGAAACCTGTATTTTCTTACAATGAAAATGGAGATTTTCACCGTTTCGAAAAGAGTTACAGGTTAAATGAAGTTAAGATGTTATTTCGATGTTTTTGCATCAAGTTAGGTATATAAATTGCTATAAAATAAATAGAAATTATCTTTCAAATGTTTTTGATCAATTAATCAGTAATCAAAGAAAATCATTGTTGGAGCATAACATTTGAACTATTTGCTGAAATGCCAAAATATTAATCACGAATCATAAGTATACGAATTACCACTTTTCCAATTTTTTATATTTGAAGATATAATTTGTTTAGTAGTATCTATTTAAACATTTTGAAAAACAATTAAAAATAGATGAAATAATAGATAAAGTAAAAAAACCAATATAGTATTATAGTACAAACTTTTTTTTTATAAATTATTACTATTGATTTTTTTAGAAAGTATAGCTAAAGTGAATACGGTGCACCACAGCTTCATCGGAAGTTTTTTATTATCATTGTTCTATTTAAACGGGGGATATAGCATGTCTCGGCTACTTCCTGAGTGTTACATCCCTTCAATGGATGCACGTGTTCTCTTACGCAACTCCATTCCCAATTGCTCCAACCAGACATAAATTCTCTGAGTGACAGTTCTAGCCTGTTCCATCTAGTTATTCCATTGAATCCGCCGCTAGAGTAACAAAAATTATTTTCAGAAAGTATTACTGTGATTAATGACCATGTTATATATGACGTTTAAATTATATGAATATACCATATAAGAGAATAAGAGTATATTAATTTGGTTTTGACTAGAGCATGAATAATTTTTTATTGAACACCACGCGGAAATTATTTGTAATTATTTGTGATTATGAACTGCTGTATTTAATTGTGTAATTAAAATCATTAAAATGCGAATTAAACATTTATCAGTATGTTATATTAGTCAATAATCCAAAAAAGGAAATTTAAATCTATCAGCGGAAATATTGATCTGATGAGGAGTTGTAATTAAAATAGTATGACGATAGCACAATATTTATAATTTTTTTTTAAAGTTGGTTAACTTGCATTACTCTTCGATCGGGAAATGGATGAAAGCTCACCCTTTGGTCTCGTCAGCTGGTGCTTTCGTCACGTTACACTAATCATGGGAATAAGTTTGTAGCAAGATTTCACATCTTCCGGATTTATCTCTCGAGCCCCACTTGTTATCCCACCCACCGTTTACCCCATCACCATCAGTATTCACCGACTACCGCCCCACGAGCGATCACTGTCACCTCTCCCCACACGGCCTGTTCCCCCAGGATGCGGTGGACGGCGGCGATTCAGCGATAGGCCCCCCTCTGGACAGTTTCATGATCCTCGCGGCAGAAGTGTTGTTTATCGTATATCGCCTGATATACAATTAATCCGATTCTAGATTTGTCACTTGTGGTGAACACACTTTTGAATTTTCAAAGCGAGAAACGCAATAAAAAAAATTTCGGTTTCACATATTTGGGAATGTTCAATGATGCAGATGCATTGGACAGACGAAATTTTCAGGTCCACAGAGGATATTATTTATCACATTCGCACTAAAAGAAATGGAAATTGCTAATTGGCGCCCCTAGATCCACCGCAGCAGTCGTTCGTTGGCGCCGGCTGTCGCGTCCGCGAGGGAGGGTTGGACGCCGCGCGGAGACACTCACCTGTTTAGCGGTGCGCGGAGGCGACGAACTGCAGAGCAGGCGGAGGCCGGTGCTCGGAGGGCGACGGCGCGGCAGGGCTCGCACGACGGGCTTCCTCGACGCGCAGGCGACGATCACACGGGCACGGCGCGAATTGTCACGGTGGCTATCATCGAGCGCATCCTGGCTCGGGACCCCCCGCACGCCGCGCGTACTACTGCACGTTCGCCGGGGCGGGAGTGTTAAATTCGCCCGCGCGTTTCCGCAGTCGTTCGGTCGGCGGTGAACCACAGTGTCGGGGACGTGCTTGTCTATCGGCAGGCGACGTCGTTATCCGGCGCTTTCTGTATCACAGTAAGGTTTGAGCACTCGCTGGTCACACACTACTCCACTTGCCACGACACGCACTCGGGGACGGCGGTCTTCTTGGGCAGCGTTTGGCGGTGGCGCAAACGCTGTCAGAACGGAAGTGCCGGCGCCGACGGGGGGAGTTTGGGCGGGTTCAGAAGGGTCGAGGCGCGGGGCGGCGAAGGGGCACGAGTGGGGCTGGCGAGGCGGCATCGCAGAGCCTAGTGCGCAAGAGGGGCGTTCGGAGGCGGGGGCGGCCGGACGTGAGCGCGTGGCCGTTGGAAGGCGAGGAGCGCCGGCGGGTGGACTGGCGGAGCGAGCGGCGGGCGGGTCTCGCGCGCGGCGGGCGGCGGGGCGGCGGCGGGGCCGCGGAGGGCCGGGCCGGAGGAACTGTACTCGTGGGGGGCGGGCGCCGGCTGGAGAAGCTCCGAAAGGCACAGGCCGCCGCCGCCGCCGCCCTCTCCGGCCCCGCTCTTTCCCGCCGCACCCCCACCCCCGCGGCCTACGTCGGCGCCGGAGCTGCTGCAGTCGCCTCTGGCGCGGGCGGCGCGCGGTGTCTGCGCACATGACACTCTTCTCTTTGCCCGCGGTACTACTACCCCCACAACGTGGGGGATGTAGGGCACGGTCGGCTCTCAATTCTGGTTTTAATTACGATGTAACATTTCGAATTAAAACGTCCTGGTATAATCAGTCAATGTTAGTTTAAAGTATATTCTGCATGAAATTTGACTGTTCATTTTCTGATCAATGATCTTTGTAATAAAGGTGAAAATTTAAGTTTTACGATATTACCACGTACCAAATAATCATAAACGGTAACAGTACAGGAGAAAGATTACGAATAGCAAACGGTTTCTTGTCGCATGGAGATCGACAATAGTGACAGGTGTCAATGGCAATCCTCAAATAAAATAAATACTGGAAATTTTATGTACGTATACCATGAAATTTTTTGAAAACTTCTATGTTTCTGGACAAATATATTGATCTGGTGAAAACATCGAAATCAAAATATCGATGTTACAATATCGAGGTTTCTGATCAAAAATATCGGTGTTTTAAAAACTGATGTTTTTTGTCATCCCTTCCCCATGACGGTAGTCGCCATGGCTGGGCTGCAGGTCGTGAAGGGGAGTTGTGTGCTTTAAGTAACGGATAAATCCACGATCCCGTACACGCTTACAAGAAAATGTATTTCAAAGAGCTCGCAGCTGTTGTGATAATAATATTCTGTGGTGAAACTCTGTGCCTACTCATCGTGATTCGTATGATATCATAATTCCTTTGGTAGATGGACGTATGCCAGTCCTTGCTAGTTCTAAAACGTTATGGTGAGAGTAGTTCAACTCCTACGGTGCAGAGAAACCTGAGTTTGAGTAGCATCACTCAGATGAGCGTGTGTGCGCCTGATCACTCCCATTCATCGTTTGATGTTATCCTTTGTAGTAAGCTTTGTAATAAGTCTCAGATAGTAAACTTTTTTTTTTGACGACTACCTTCATTTTGAATCCACGACTTTCACAATTCCAATGATCGTGCGCAAAGACAGTTTCCCTATGAGGACGAATTTTTCTCATTATTATTCGCCTCCATGTAACTGAAATAGTCTAAAAATTGTTCCATATGTTACGCATGTGCAGGTGTTTCCACAATTTCTGTTAAGGAGTTACGTATTTGAACGGCAGTGTAGTTATATTCTTAGAACCAAAGTTTGCGTTCCAAAATCTATTCACAAAGGTGTACCCTACAATATTCATCATCTAACGTTTGTACTCTAATGTTTATCCTCCAGTTTATCCGCCAAGATTATCCGAGAAATTTTGCCTCATCGAAAGGAAAGAAAATTGAATTTAAAACGACGAATATAGAAAAAATACGATGCGGGGACATTTGGCCGGAAGCACGTTTAAGATTTTAATTTCACCAAGCACTGGTTTGATAACTAGTTCGAATTCAGATGCTGTCTGGACGAGAATTCTAGCAGCTGGCTGCTCTGATCGCTAGTATTCCGTGCTTTCTCCTATCAATACCGGCGAATTCCGGAGCAATTCTCTAACGAACGGGTCACAAACAGCGCGCGATCATTCCTTCCTCTTCCTTGTCCTATCCTCTCCCCCTTACACACACACATTTACACTAACATGCATCACACTACCGCACATGCTGGGAGACCGATCGTGAGTTAAAAGCTTGTCCCGGCTGGTGCGGTGAACCGCTAGTGGGAGATACCTGGTTGTGGAAAAACCCGCAAGCCGACGGGAAGGTCGTCACCGGATCTTATTATCCAGTGGGGCGAATATCACAGCCAGTTCCCGATGGCGAAAATGCACTACACTTACGAGACTATTGACTGTAGCAATTGACGCACCCAGAATCAATCAATCAACCAAGAGGGCGTGCACTGACCTTGGTAAAGCGTGGGCGACAACAAGTAAAATTTGGGCGACAACAGCACGCGGGCAATATTCGTTGGCTGCTGGTGGAAAGAAGGGCGAACTAATTTCCTCTGCATATCGACAGCGCGAGGGAGTGCAAGTGCGTGGAGAGTTGGGTCAGGGTTCCGCACGCTGCTCAACTGCCATGCTGGTCGCCGCCGCCGCCGCCGCCACCACACGCCATGAGCGTTTAGCGGAATTAAGCCAAGTAGGCCATAAGGGCGAGCATTTAATGTTGTGACAAACACGCCAAAAATGTATCAATTGGAAACGGTTGTTTTTGCAGAATCTTCTCAGAATTTTAATTTTGTTAGTTTCAACAGTAGTGGTGATTGCGATTTGCTCCTGGGAATGATTTTTTTAACGGTAGCGTAATGCGTTATGGTGACGTTAACTGTAAAAAGTTATGAGATCTTTCAAAGTTCGTTGAATGTGTTTGGAAAAAGTTAGATGAGAAAACGATAAGGGTTTTGCGGAAGGAAATTTTTCGTAGATGACCTTTATTCACTTTCAAATTAAGAAATTATTCTCAAACACTGTGAAAAATTGAACGTAGTAAGTTTTTGCAGTTTGAAGCATTGTCAGAATCACGATTTAATCGCGAGTTTCTTAATGGCTGAAAAGCGTTTCCTTTTTCAAAATCTCCCTCCGTCAGTGAACAACTCAGCGCCTAACCTATTCCTATAATGTTTTCCAAACTAAACATTCGCCGACCCATAAGCTATTCCTATAATGTTTTCCAAACTATACATTCGCCGACTGATCTGGATTGAACTGAAGCCCTGCGAGTTTGGAAAGATTTGTTTAAATTTGGGGGTAAACAGTGCGATGTTGATAGATTTTTATTTCTTAATTAACTGTTTCATAATCTCATAGCCTGAAAGGGAACTGCGTGTGATATGTGTACGTAATTGAAGAAGTGGATGATCTCTACACTCAGAACAATGAGACAAGCTCCGAGGTGGAGCCAAGGGATACCACAGGCAAATGTGTAAAAGTAAAGGACTGAAAAAGTATAGAAATTTATGGACGTAATTTATAATCAATGATCGCTCCCCAAAAAATTCATATGAAATCATGAAACGTTTTAAAGATGTCTCTATTTTAACGAAATATGTAAAGTATGCTCGTATAACTACATGAATATGCACCAATTGAAAAAACATCGGCCAAATATGCGCTAACATAGTAATCTACGTAGCATCCAATTCTTATCAAATGTCAAGAAATTTCACTTACTTATGCCCTGAAGCAACAGACAAAAATATGCAAAATCATAGAAATTCGCTCCTCAATAATTACCATTACCAATATCTATCTATATTGTTAAAAATTCTACAAAAATAATACAAGAGTTCCTTGTTTCTTGCCGTTGCTGCGATGATTCTTTTTCTTCTATAATTAAGGAGTCTATTCATGAAAGTGTGTTTTGATTGAGCTTCTGACTATACGCTCTACTCGTGAGAATGATTGAGGAGGGAATGCAGTGTCTAGTAACTGACAGACGGGTCATTAAGAAGGTGAACGAAATGCTTGTGGGACCACCACTGGAGAGATGAGTTTCAGAAACAGAATGCTGTGTGTACAACACGTTCCACATCTTCCTATTTAGGCACACAAATAGGGCTGAAAATAACTAAGGAAAATACCGCCCCATCTGCACTAAGAATTTTTTTTTACAAATGTATGGTTGAAGATGTGGATTAAGTGAAAAGGGTCGAAGAAAAAGAATTTTCTCAAGTACGGAGAAAAAATGTCACAGCTAATATTAGATGAATGAATGTTGTGTAAGCAACTTTACGTAAGTAGTGTATAAATTATGCAGCAAAGATACAAGAGGAGATACAGAAAATACTTCATTTTGCGTTATGTATTACTATTGGCATTAATCAATGTTCTCCGTGCATTTAACACTATAAAATATAAGAGAAGAAAGGAATGAATTTTCTCTTGAGAGTAATAGAAAATACGTAGATAGATAATATAAATAAAAACACTAACGTTTCTGACAGAGAACTAGTAAAAAACATTAAATACACCATATGCCTTCCGCAGGCTCTGTAATTGAGCAGTACTGGCACATTGTCTACGTTAAATTTAGAGTCGGCTACAAAAGGGTATAATTAAAGAAAAACATTATATATGTTGGTATGGGCTTTAAATGTATATTTCATTGTTTATATTCGCTATTTGCGCGTGAGGCTGTAATATCGTATTTGTAAATAGATTACAATGTTTTATATTAAACTCTTTGCACTGCAGTGCATTGCGAAGTCATTAGCTTTAGAAGCAATTAATTACACATGATCAATATTAATTTATAGCCCTTACGACATGTGTCAGGATGGCCGAGCGGTCTAAGGCGCTGCGTTCAGGTCGCAGTCCACTTCTGTGGGCGTGGGTTCGAATCCCACTTCTGACAAACTTTTAGGCGACTCTCTCAAGTTGGAATAGGAGGAAAATAAATTCCTTGCACGAATGTGCTATTAAATCTTCATGAATGAGGAGGCAACACAGTTTAACCGTCGTGATAAGATACTTACTAATACAGTTGGCACAATGGCGCTCTCTACTTGCCAAGCGGGGTACTGCAGTTGTGGCCTATTTTTAGTCTGGCGGTGTGTTCGTAGACCGCCAACGGATACGTCTGACAGTGATGTTTTGGTACATATTTCAAACCTTCCGAGTTAATGCATCCTAAATAGAAATAAGTAGCAGCAAAGCTAATTATTGTAAGAATGTCACAGTAATTAGCTTTGCAATACACAGTGGGGAAAGTAACTAGCCGAGTAAAATGTGCCCCCAAGCGAAAGTAAAAATAATAATTAAACATTGTTTCTGATAAAAAATATTTTTTTCATTTCAGGTTCCAACTTCATAATTGCATTTCATTTATACATCCTTCACAACGTTAAAAAAATTGTTAAATTCATTTCAATTTTAAAAATTTGTTGGGCATTTAAATGAAAACTTCTAATAAAATATTGTCCAATTTTCTGCATATTGAAAATTATCACCTAAGAATTGTAAATAGGAAATTTAATATAGTTATTGCGATTGTTTTAAGAGTTTTTAAAATAAACGTTGAAAAAAGAAATTGGAGGCCAGAATAGATGTTCAAAAGGTTTTAATTCATTTCCCTTGGGCGTACATTTTACTAAGCGGGGTCATCCGTGGAATCAGAGTTGTCACACTTTTAGAAATAAGTACTTGTGATTAAGGGTTAGTTATGTAAGTTGTGTGGTTAGAAAGTAAATATTCCGTCTTCCGTAAGTTATGTACGGAGGATTTTGATTATACAAGTACATATTTTGCTTACTTTGAAGACAGAGTACACAATTTCCTACTTATTTTTTTTAATAAAGTAATAAAATGAAATTCGCCGAAATACCACCATATATAATAATATATCCCTGATTTGAAATGTAAAACTGCCTGATTTGAAATGTAATTTTCCTTGTTCTGGGCTACATATTTGGAATTGCCACATACTCTAGCTAGCTGCCATCTATCGCCGCCCAAAGTATTTTTTTTAAGCTTTCCCAATTTTTAGTTTCCTATTAGTAGAATCGAAATGTTATTAAGTAGAATACTAAAGAAGAGTAAAACATCGTCTTAAGTGACAATTTTCATTAAAAACTTAGGAGCTTCTCATGAAAATGATGTTTAAGTGTTTCTCTAAATGCGAAATTTGAAACTCGTTTTCACAGAAATGTTTTGAGTTTTCGAAAAAAATATTTGAAAGTCAATTGTATCATTCTAATTCACAAAACAATAGTGTTTACAAATTGCTGGAAATGTGCATATTATCGGCGTGAGAGATTTTTCAAAAATAAATAACTAACTAAATAAATAAATAACTTTGCTTTTTTAACAAAAGAGTACAGCAAAATTAATTTTATATCCTCTTAGCACTCTCTCTGTACGATAAGTTAAAAAAAATTGGAGTCGTTTTCGAGAAAATAATGTTTGAGCGTTTCTAAAAATGCGGGAAATTGAGCTTATTTTCACAAAAAACTGCTGAGTTGTTTCACAGAAAACTTTTTAGGAAATTATTAAAAACACATGTACTCATAAATTTAATCATGTGAACAAATATCCGCTAATGTAAAAAATAAACAATGTGAGAGAAGTCAAAAAATTACATTTTTGTAATTTTTGAAAACAAAAATAGCAATATAGCGTTTAGAGTTTGTTTTTTTGAGTGCAACAAACTAACGTTTGAGGAAGAGTGAATTCCACGACATAAAAAAACCGAATTGGCGAATCGTATACAAGTTCATGTTCATGCTGTGTATAGTACTTTACTCTCTGAGAAATGCAAGTGACATCTTTACTAATATTTAAATTATATCGCAAATATTTCATGATACTCATACCTAATTTCGAATATGGGCATTTATTTCAAAGAAAATATCTCTAATAATTTTTTTATGAGAATAAAAAGAAAGGTCAAGGCAATGACCTTACTAAATATGCCAAAAACATTTTATTAATCGGTTTCAGGCAACAGAGGAAATAAGTTTTCCTTCAGAAGGGGATTTCCAATATCATTGCCTTGACAAGGGGAAGCAACCTTGTTCACGGGAGAAAGAAGTGAAACCATTGCGAGGTCAAATCAAACCTTCACTTTGACCTCACTTGCTACCACATATCATAGCGGCACTCAGAATTGGGTTTTTATTATTTCAATAGTATGTACTCGTATGTACTTTGGCCCGACAGCTCTTTACGAGCTAAAGTTCACCAGCAGCGACCCAGCCTTGCGGGCGTGGGTCAAACGTACGGACGGTCAAAAGCACGGACAGAGCAAAATTTCACACGTCTGAAATTTTATTACTCTTAAAATGCAATATGGACCCATTTAACTGAATTGGAGCGGAAATAAAGATTGCGCTACTCATTAAGAGTTCTAATCAAAGTTCAAATTGGCAATTGTCTCCAGAGAGGGACATTCGAAACGTAAGGTTGGGATAATCGAAGAATGTATGGTCAATGGAATACCTCGTTCGCTCATGCAACACAATTTTAATTACGTCAAGTAATGCTCTCGAGGACGTTTTCTGCACTATTTCTGCCATTTGGGTTCCTCTATGTGAACACTTCATAGCGTGGGAATTGCAAACAAGGTTTGTATTACCTGAATCCCTGCCAAGGAGAAATTAATACTTCTCCAGCCAGAGACTTCCAACTCTCCAGGAGTTGGGAACATCCCCTGCTTCCCCTGTCAATTTGCGCCCTTGTCTGAATTGAGTAGACAGTTTGGGTTCCTTCTTTGCAAAATAATATTTTGATCTGAGATCTTGGTATTGAATTAATATAGTGAGGAACTCTTCTTGCATTCTTAAACGTTTATAGTAGATTCATGGATACAAATTCTCCTCCATCATTCAACCTGCTGACGGTATCAGTGACAGTTGGTGCCCGTCGAGCATCATTGCCAACAGTTGTCCATTGCGCAGCCTCTATCATTCACCTCACTCACTCATCTCATTCACTTCAATCACTAAAAACGGGTTGAAATCAAAATATAATCCTTGGTGAACAGATTCCCAGCGCAACGTTTATGCTATAGAAGTATGGAGAAAGGGATGGGAGCAGTTGAAACCATTGAACGAAGATCTGATATCCAACCCAAATGAACGGGCGAAGTGTTTCCAACTCTGTAAACAACTGTGCACATCGTCGACCCTTTTTTGAGTAGGTGAAGAATGCTCAGGCACGAGTGGGGCCTGGCCTCCTAAGTGTAGAATCTCATCAAGAGAGCCCTAAAATGGTTGTGGAACATATGAATTCAAATTTTTGTTTCATGATAATTCTGGGTTCCTCTTTGAAATTTCTTTAATTCTTTTTCTATGTAAAAAAAATTACTTATCCTAGCCAAACGATAATAAATACCTATTCCCTACATATAGAAATTATTAATGGAGGTGGCGATGTATGTAAAGGAGGAGGAGGAGATGGAGGAGGAGGAGATGGAGGAGGAGGAGAAGGAGGAGATGGAGGAGGAGGCGGCGACGGCGAAGGCGGCCTGCGCCCACCCGCCCGCGTGGGTGGCTGTCCAGCAGCTGTCGCAGTGTCACCGCCCTCCTTAGCGGCGACCGCAGACGGCAGGAAGCGTCTCATATGCGCCCAGCGACGCGACGTGACGCTCCTCCAACATTATGTAATGACATTTTCATCCGCTGCACCCGCCCACGCGCGCCCGGAAGCCGCTGTTTGGGGCGGACCTCGCCCGTATTCCGCGAAAGCTGCTGGACCTTTGCGGCTGCGGCTCCCTCAATGAGCACTTGTGGGTACGACACGATTGTCAGCTACTCGCGTTCTTGGAGGGGCCGCATTAGTAATACGATCTAAACAAGCGTTACATTTTTCAGAATCTCTACGCAAAGTGAAACGAAGAATTTGACGAAGCAAATAAGCTAAGCTTTTCAGGTTTTCAATATGAGTGTAATAATACAAAACAACTGATTAAATTATACATAACAACTAATTCCATGCGCGCAAAAATTGAAATCCGGCCATGTGAGGTATACGATGGTTTTGTTAGATACCCAGAAATTCAGGTAGAACACAAAAACATCAAAATAATTTAGAAAATACGGCCAAAGGGACGGAAAACTGAAACTTTCAGCCGTGTAAGAGTTGGTATGATATTTTTTTATACTAAGGAACTCGAAAAATATTCAAAATAATTTAATGTTTTGATTTGGACTGAAAAAGTGTAATTACTGACTGTGTTGTTCGATCCCTTCGCAGAATGCACGAACCGACTGAATATCCATATTTTATAATATTCTGGAAAGAAACTACATTTGTTTGAATACATAAAACCCGTGTAACTGGTATTAATGTAGATATCATATAAATAACTAGCTGTGTAAACTTTGTGGACATCCCCAACATTCCAGATATTTTCCCATTAAAATCAGACAGTAAGGGAAACTAATATTTCACCATTTGTGAACTTCAAAAAATATTCAAAGAAGTAATTTTAACTCCATTCCTGCCTTGTCTCGAACATAGGCTTCTGAGTAACACTATTCAAAGGAGAAGAAAAAAATTGTATTGCAATTGGTAAATATCGTACTTTTAAAACATAGCATTCTTTTGAAAGGTCATGTATTTTGTTAGATGAAAGCAATTTATATAAATTATAATCAATATGTAACACAACTAGAGGAAAATTAACTGCGAGTATATTTCAAAGTTGGCTTCCTTTAACCTGTTTCTTCTGTCAGTAACAATTAAACTGTAACTGAACTTCTACACTGTTGGCCATGGTCAAATTAAATGTTTTCAAACATTAATATGTTGTTGTCGATGTTGCATTTCTAGTCAGCGAACACGAAGGAAACCATAGAACGGAATTGAGCAATTTAACAATAGCAAAACTGTCAAACATACAATTACTATTTTTCTCACAAATTGGCAACATTTCGAATTTTTAGCAGTTGTTAAAATCTTCTAGTAATTTCTAGTAATGTGTGTTGAGGCGAATTGTGTTCTGAGGATGGCATCTTGCCTCAATCCAAATAGGCCATAAGCTGCGAACGTCTGTTTTTCTTCTTAAAACTCTTTGGTGCATCTCTGAAAGGTTGACACAGAAGTAATACAGTTACGGGCGTTTGTGCACATGTTTTCTTATAAAAAGGGCTAATCCATCGTATTGACTTTGAATGTTATATAGAGAGGAGATAAAACAAGATGTATTAAATTGTTCTCTGGAAGATTGTAAAAGGGCAGGGCTGTAAAATTGGCACCTACCTGGTTCGTAATACCGATAAGGCATAAAGTTGATAAAATATTGTTTTAATTGTTATGTTCCCGAAAGGTTAACGAACCAATATTGATTTTTCTCTACAAACCTGGCCAATGTCCTGCAGTCTATTTCATAGTCGTGAAATGAAGACTGGGAAAATGACGAGTGCCTCATTTGACGGCGAGTTGTTGAATGGAATGGGCCATTGTATGAATCACGAGGATCTGTCGCTTCGCGTGACTGGGTTGCTCTGGTGAGCAGTTAACGGACGCAGCAGTGAGTCAACCGCGTAGTCGAGACGAGACCTGCATGCACAGTGGATTCCTTTATGTTTAACGTCCAATGGTATTGTTGAGGGTACAAGGAAGGCATAAATCAGGTAGTATTTGTGTGTCTCATTCCGTTCCTAAAGCGTAGTATATTAGTCTTAGGAAGTGAACAATCGCAAACAATGTATTGATGTTTTAATATTCTCTTTAATGAATATTAAGGAAACTCAATGATGCTCACTCTTCCAGTGAGACATTAAACCTGACTTGCTGCTAATTTTATTTTTATCTTCGTTAACTTAAAAATGTATGGGAACTACAAGTATTATCAAACTATTTTCGTCAAAACATTGTTTTCTATTATTATTCCGATATTATATATAGAGTTCTATTATTTTCGAGATCTGAAATGTCACAATGTCGAGTCAGATCTTATTTTAAGAATGTAAGTCATCTTTCACGAAATATTTCCAGAGTGTAATCTCACTTACATGCACTACACTACCACACATGTCGTGCGACCAGTCAGGCGCTTAAGAGTTGGTCCCCGGTGGGAGAGACACCCAGTTGGGGAACCCCACCAGCCGATGTGGAGGCCGGCGCCGGATCTCGCCGTCCAAGCGCGGGAAGATCACCCTCACCTCCCGAGGAAAGCGCATGCAGTACGCTTATGGGACTAATGGCCTGAGTAGTTGACGCGTACAGAATCACTAATGAATCGATCAGTTTTGGCGAGAAGGAATATTGTCAATCCTATCATACTTGACCTTTCTGTGCGAATGAGCTGGCTACTTGACAAAGAGTTTGCATACTTAAGAATGTGCCTGCTTCCTCCGACTGAAAGACAGTTCTACCTCTACAGAAGTATTTATACACTTGGCTTCGTCACATTAGAGTTTTATTCGGAAGTACATAGAATATTCAAGTACATAGAATACGTTAGTTAGAGGAAAAAGTACATAGAATATTCAATGTTTTTTGTGAGGATTAGTTGTTCAAGTTAATAGTAGTTCCGTGTAATCAGTGATAAATCCTTGAGAGGATTACACCTCCCTCCCATCCAAGAACGTGACAAGACAATGATCTGTAAAAAATACTTGTTAGTTATCAATCAAGATACACATGGGCTCTTTAAGCATTAAATAGTACTTGATTGTAATTACTTTTCCTCAGACATATCCGCTCATCTTCGATTCTGAGTACGGGTTTTTTAATAAAAGGGCGGAGGTAAGTTTGACAATACATGGCGAAGGTTCCGTGATTATAGAAGCGCTAAATGACACATTGCTTTTTAAGAAAGATTGTTCCAGTAAAATATATTGCAAACTCGCATATAAAAAGTTTCGTTTTGGTGTATAAATGTAACGAAATTTTCAAGAAATATGTGGTAATACATGAAATATGTAAAAATATGGAATTATAATAAAATATGTAAAATAGATTAATTCATTCCGGTTATATTTTAAACTCTAAAAAAATATTATTGAATGCAGGTTTCTGCTTCCTAAAAAATAAGATATTTTTACATGTAAGTCCTCTTCATATCATATTTTTACATGTAAGTGTTTATTATTTATTGATAAATGAAGATAACTTTTATTTATTTTATTTATATGTACATTTTTTATCCAGAAACGAAGATTTTTATCCTGTAAATAGCGTTAGTCACTCAAGTGTTTGTAGTTAATATGTATAATTCCTTTCTAAATCTATGCAATGAGGTGCAATTACAACTACAACAAAATTTCATCCAACTACAACTAGGCAAATACATTGGTCCAACTACAAAAAAGTTTCATAATGCGTCTCTCTATTGAAATAGTTTGTTGGAATCGTTTATTAATATAATAAAGATGGAGATTTTCAAAGATCTTATTTTATAATTCCATACATCATCTAACATTTAGTACATTTAAAAATAATTGAATTCTGAGAGATGAATATGATTGCCACGAAGTTTCCTTTTAAGCGATCCCACAAGAGTATGAGCCGAGACGCTCCGATTGTCATTCCAAACAGCAGAACTTAGTTGGGAGTAGGCGTGGAAAAGCATTTGGTAATTCACGCTATTCTTTTCCGCGTACTTCTTGGACGAGGGGTTTCGCGTTTCGCTCTTAAACGGACAACGAGACGTACGGGTCATACGCATCTAGCACATGCAATGAAGTCACCATCTCTCACAGTTTAAACTGCAACCGTGCACTCTCTCCATCTGTTCTGGCGACCGCGTTAACTACTGGTGCGCAGAGGCCAGAGGTCGTCGTGCGCTCATGTTACGTGCAGCGGAGGCAGCAACCAGCGATATTTGAGACAAAGAGCTCCGGGGAAATGAACAAAACAGAACGCTGCTCAACTTCTGCTCAAGCAACATCTACTCTAATACGTCAACGCTGCCTACGTTCGTGTGAACACATTCGTATTATTTCCGGGAAAATTCAGTTCGAAAAAACTATTTGCCTCGTCAGAATTTATTTCATCAAAAGATTTTGGAGAGTTAGTAACATCCATAACTATTGTCAATACTAGGAATCACGTATATGTTTGAGGAGAAACTAGTTATTTGTATTATTTATTTTAATTTTGGTCATTATTCGATAATTTTACTTTTTTCAGATGCATTTGTTTGCTTAACAATTCATTTAAAAAGTCCAAGCTACCTTGATGATTAAAAAGCTGGCGAGAACACTAGGAGAGTGAATATCATCGTTATGTAGCTTGATTTGCAAATATTTTTACTAATGATTAAAAAGGATATCTATTCGAGAAACATCGTATTGATTGAAAATATGTAATATTATTATTTAGTACGTGGTTAAAATTAGTTTTCGTTGGAATGGTCAGTAAAGGATTTGACTGCTCTGATGAGCACGTGGTTGAAAGACTTTCTCGTTGTCTTGTTGGCGTTGGCGGAAGTTGTCGAGTGTGTACCTTGTTTTTTTCTTGTATACGTACATATGTACGGAGTAACTTAGAGAAAGCTGCGGAATACTGCAGAAAACTGATTTCGAGATTTCTAGATAAGCGCTCATTTTAGAGCTCCCTGACACCGAAAATGTTTTGGGTTTTGCCCCCAAAAAACAACCCGTCCGTGTGTCCATCTGCGCGCTATCCGTCTGCCTGTGAACGGTTGCGTCTTAACTACTAGTTGGAATTTTGCGAAAATGAATATTTACCAGTCAATCTGAACTGTTATTAATTCTGTAATTAATGCCATGCTCATTGTTTCATTGTTTAGAAATTATAAGTATAATAAGAAGTTTTCTTTACTGAAATATTTTAATAATTTTTTGAAATATGGGGAATATTTAAAAAAGTATTGAAAACCGGATTTTCTCAAAAATAGCCATGATGTTTCTTTAATCTTCGTGTTCATGTTGTGCTACGTTTCTTGAGTGGCATGACATAAACACTATTTTGATTTATTCTTTTGAGTTTTTTTCAAAAGTTACACTAATGTAATATTTTTTATGCATTTCTCACGTCGTTATTACGTACAATACGGGCATTTATAATACATTACTGCATTTGTAAGTGCAAATACTCCAAACCATATTTTATGGAGTTTCTCGAAAAATCAAAACTCTTTCGTGAAAATGAATCCAAAAATGTGCATTTACCTAAAGGCTCAAATTATGTTGTTTCAAAAATGTCTCCAAATTTGTAAATGAAATCTAGGACATAAAAACAGGTTCCACTGTTGTATGATATTCGTAAAGTATTTCAATTCGTCTGTAAGGAGAGAGAAGAAATATATTTTAGAAAAATGAATTTTAGGTGTCGACAGGTTCCAGCAGTTAAGTGGGTGGGGGAAAACCGAAGAGCTAGCCCAGACTAAACATATTAGGTAACTATCTAGTACAAGAAAGCCCTTGCTAAACAGCATCATTCCTGTTTGTTTCTAAGGCCAAGTTTTTAAATCTTTGTTCGCAACTAAATGAAATAACTTGTTACTATAAATTTTATTTTATTTATAAACAAATTTATTTTGTACACTTAGTTATTGGATTTTTAATATCCTCTAGCGCATAACGGTCTGGTTAATGAAATACATGCTTTGTCCATAAAAAGGAATCAGTCGTTAATACTGGTTTTCACAACTTAATATAAGAAATAGACATTGCAGAACTTTAAAAACATAATAAAGCATATTTGTAATAGAAAAAAAAACTATTAGTTGGTTTTTTAAATACATCTGTGAAAATATTTTAAATTTTTTTTTTAAATATTCGATATTCAGAAGACGATTTTTCGAACTATTTGGTGTTACTTGTTACAATGCATGACATTTAATTAGAAAAACATTTTTATACGTTTTATGAAATAGAACATGTATGGAAAATTTAATCGGTGACTATTTCTTCGTCTAGACTTGATTATAATATTTCCTGCGTTCGTGAATACAGTAATTAAATATTCTTAAAAATGCGAATTTCAAAGCACCCAGAATTACTTTGGAAGTATTCAGGAGTGATGAACTATGAGTAATATCAGTGACAATAGGTCTTGTGACTAGCTAACGGAATATCCCCGTTGTCAGGATGACGTAGTTGGGAACTTTACCTTTGTAGTGAATTCTCGAAATGAAGTTTATTTATTCAATGCAGTGGTTTGTGGCAAGACCAATGAAGAAGAACAAGAAATCGCAGTGTTGAAGTACATGCAAAAAATGCCAATTATTTCTTGAATTTATGAATTATTTGTAGTATTTTAAAAGTTTTAGAGAAGCACCTGAAAGGTTAAACAGTCAAAACAGTTTTTATTTTGATAAAAATTGAAGGTGTAGGTGACTTGTTATAACGTTTGCTGTATACATTTATGTGGCCAATGGAGGTTTCTCCAAGTTTTCTAACTGCGTCAATGTATTCTGGAGAGAAGGGAATCGAATTGTTTCAGTGATAAATAGTTTATCTTTACTTTTAATTGACTTTAAACAAAGTTTGGTAAAATTTTTTCCAGCCCCAAAAAACCCTCTAAAATAACCTTGAAAACCCCTAAAAATTTAATATTCTATATTTTCATAAATATTCAAAGAAAATAACAAAATTTATAAATTTATGTACCGAAATTTTCATTACAAACTCGCATTCAGTCAAGAAAATTTAACATACTAACAAGAATGAAAAAAACGCAATTTACTAAACGAATAATAAAATACAAACTTCATTTGCTAGCATTAACAACTCAGATATCATCCCAGCAGATACCTACAAACACAACACAAGTACAAAATCAACTTATAGTAAATTACAATCTTGTTTTGCAGCTTTGCTGCATATTACGTATTTATATCTTAATGATCCTGTATTTACTTTATGAGTTTCAAATTTGGAAATTTGAGGGAAGATTACCATGTATATGGCAGATTTGAATGTATTTCAAATTCTCTTTTGGAATAATGAAAATCCAGTTCAAAATAATATTTCCCATTAAAATTGAAAAACCTTAAGTAAAACCCAAAATATTCACGGGTGTTTTTTAAACAGTTTTTTAACCCTTAAAACTGCGAATAGTTACGTTGTACCATTTTAATCTGAGTCACAATGGTTATTGACTCTAATATAACAAAGAACAATCACTACTGCTACATGTGTTTCGGGAAACGTTTCTAAAATGTCAACTGCATCATTTCCTCTCTATAGAAGACGGAGCAATACATTTTGTGTCGTCGCCATTTGTAATATATTGGATAGATTTTGTTCTGAATGTTTAATTTATACGTGAAATTATCCTTGCTTGCCTGGATGAGGAGTTGGAAATAATGCGAGCGGTTACAAATAATGCGAGAAAGTATGTGCTGTTGTAGAACCTAGTGATTAATGTATCGATTTTAAGACTTTTAACAATAGGAATCATTTCACTGTTCACTCACATTTCATTCCGAGTTGTTTTAGAAAATTTTCAGTTGGCCTTTTTTGCATTCTTTTACTTTTGTAACTTAATTTTGGGTTGTTGCCTTGTATTGAGCTTCTTCGTTTTTCGTCATTATTTTCATGTTTTTTCCTGGAACCGGAGATACGATATTAGGTTTTGAACTTGCGTTCCATTAGTTTGGTATATTTGAAATCGTTTGCGAGAAATATTTGATATCAGTCAAGATTGTTGGATTACTTTCGTCGATGCCGACAGACTTGGTTCGCTCACAAGGAGTTACACCCCCCCCCCATTTGAGTATTTGGTCTTCGTTCCCTTTCGAGGCCTGTACACAATATAGAAGGCGACCCTTCTGAAAGCTGGCAAAGACATACAAATTCATAAAATGAATCATAAAAGAGTGACAACGTACGCTGCCGCGGCAGGAGTCAGTATCTACTTGGCTGACGGGTAACGAGCCAGGCTGATCGCCTCCACCGTAGAAGCAAATTGAAGCCGTGTTTTTGCATCCAAAGCAGCGCCCTCTGGGAAACAAGGTATTCCATACTGCGATGAGTGCTGCTCTGCCCCTGATATGTCTCAGCTGTTCACGGTTTCAGCCAATCGGGAGTTTGAACGTCACAATCGTAACGTCACTATGGTTATGTTTAAGCTCCCGATTGGATGAAACTGTGAACAGATGTTACTTGTCAGGGGTAGAGCTGCAAAAATCGCAGTATAGCATTACGTTTGGCGCTGGTTACAGACGGTTACACCGCCACTCGAAAGTTTTGACTTAAGAAAACATGGCGGCAAGTAGTTGGGCGAGCCACTACCAAGAGCGCTGAAACTATAGGAACAGCCTCTCTTTCTAAAATATTCTAGCTCGTTGGCTACGGGGTTGGCTCGTTGGCTCAAAGACCGCGAGTTATCGTAGTCAGTTGTCTTCTCCCAGCAATGGGATATTATGATAGAAGACCCTAAATAAACAAGCAGAATGCTTTGCGGGATCTTGGAGAGAAGTTCGAAAGCTTATCAGTTGCAATAGAATATATGCGTGTTATGCTAGGAACATTAGCACTAATAACTTCTAAGTGTGTAAGTTGTGGTAAGTTGTCAACTGTAGTCAGAAGCCTTGAGCATATATTGCTATTTATTTTGTTGCTGATAAAGTCCATTATTTCTCAGAGAAGCGATTGGCGGGAAGTCGATGAAAACGTAACTGTGACGCTCTGACTATTCGGGCACAGATGCTAATGTTTCGGCCGTAATGCTGCGACCTCTCTCAAACTGAAATGTCAAGAAGCATTTCGTGCCTTCTGTGCCTAGAACTGCGTCACCCTGAGCGCCACAAATATAGTGGAAATAAGAGCATTTTAACTAATGATATTGAAGGATTCAAAAGACAATAGCTTAGTTAACAATAGCATTTCGTTGAGTCAGTGTCACAAATGAAGCAAGGTCGGCGTCATCATATTAAAAGTTCGGGTGAAACTAAGAATAATTTTCAGTAGTGAAGCTGAAAAATAATATTTCTAAAAAACAAATTGTGCATAAAAGTACATAGTACCTGAAGATTATGTGCAAACATTACAAAAAGGAACTTTTCTTTGTAAGTTGCATTTATCTTATTTTCAGAAACCGTCCTCTGTATGGAATCGTAAATCTGCCACAGAGCAGTGATCGTACGCATAGTGTTCTAATAAGAGTTATCCACTTTTTCGTTACTAGGGCTCGATAATAAAGAGTTCAGGCCCATTTACAATGCAAACATAAACATAAGAATAACTCATAGACGTAAACATTAATATAAGTGATAGATTGAAGTATTCACAATGTCTATGTAAACTAAGCAAAATAAGAGTTTCTATTGGCTGTGAGACATTCTAGTTTAGTATTGGTTGGATGTGAGAATCGATTTCGAGGTATCGACTTTGTCCAGGGCCCATATGGCGTTAGTTCTTCTATCGACTTCTATCCTATTTCGATACTCAATTTTCTTATAACGTACTGCGATTGGTACATTTCATGTCTTGCTGATGCCGAAGAAAATAATCTTGCAAACTTTTAAGTTAACGTCTTACGTATTATGCTTATGCGAACGCATTGTGAATGAGTTCGCATGTAAACTTAGTCCTAACTTTTATGTTAACGCCATTCTTATGTTTATCTGTGGATTGTGAATGGGCCTTTATTCTGCCAAAAATTCGCCATTTCCGGCTGACGATTACAATATTTTCTCTTTTTAGTAAATTCGTAAGGGCGAGGAAGTGAAAAGTAACTGAACCTGAACTGCCGCAGTCACTAAAATCCTTCCATCAGATAACCTCGCCAGGCAGCATACAGAAATTGAGAAATATTAACTATTGAAGCCTTTATAAGGGGCTTCCAGTATCTTTACAAGTTTTTTTTGTGACTATTTTTGATTCCCAACCCAGCTTGAACTTCAATGCTAACTGGATTTAAACTGGAATGTGCGGCGCAAGGATATGCGCGTCTCTCCATTTCATAGCACTTGAAGCATTATACTAGATTTTACTTATGTAGTGAACTTCCGTCCCGCAACAGGGTATGCTCCCATAGGCTCCCGCGAACGTAGGATTTTCCAATAATTTCAGCAGCCGCTGCTTTCCACTTATCCAACGTAGTAGACCGTTCACCTCACTCTTCAGATAATGTGTAATAAAACATTTAAAAGTTTCAACAAAAAGAAAATATATTGCCCGTGAGTTGTAGTTGGCTAATCAATCGGCGAACTGTTACCTACTTCGCGTTCGCGGATATCTTGTTCTGTATTTTTGAAGTATCGATTCATTACATCAAATACTTTCCCCGAGGTTTCGCCAATCTTCTAATTATTTGAAAACCCTACTAATTGGGTAAATCAACAAGAATTTCACTTTAAATATTACGAGTTAATCGTCGGGCGTCCATTTCTTTCGAACTCTAGCTAGTTTCTCCATAAACAAACCTGGCACCATTGCAACCAATTCCATTACTCATTTGTTCGTTCTCTTACGAGTTGATACACTCCTATGACGTTGTATATTTTCGTTTTGTAACGTAGAGTCCTCCATTTTATATCCAATGCCAAGGATGTCCGAAGGATGTGTGCTGGGAACCATCAATCTTGTCGCAACCAATCTTCTTCTGAACTCTAAATAATGCATTCAATTGTTTAATTTCTGCTCAGCTTCTGTCTACGATTTGGCAATGCGCTTTGTGAAAATATATTTAACAGAGCCGACTGTTCAGGTTGCGTATCTGGGGAAGTGTGCTCGGGTAGGAGAGCGCTCTGGTGGCAGGCAGAAGCAGCTCGGCGCGGGCACAGGACGGGGAGAATCACGCCTCATCACGCCCCATTACGCGCCTCAGTGCGCGGGCGAGCCCACACACGCCCACGCGCTGCACGCCCAGGCCCGTCCACGCGCTACCTGAACGCGCCCGGCCCACCCCGCCCCGCAGCACAGTACCTCCTCGCATCGGTACACACCGGCCCGCATCACCTCGTCCCGCTCCACACGGTTCCGTTCGGTTCC
>BOPP01000048.1:2404312-2424781 GCA_017312745.1 Gryllus bimaculatus
CCCTCCCCGCTCGCCCCGCCACGCTCTTTCCTGACTAAGCAATCCGTTCCCTCTGGCAGATGTGAAGAGGGCGAAGGGCAGTTCAGAATGAAAAAGTTGTTGCAGATGTAACGACTTTATCATTTACGTGGACATACCACTCTCCGTGAACGGAAAGGGAAACGCAGCCACTATTCCATAGCGGTGCAATGAAATAAATACTCGGCATAGAAATTCTACACACAATCGAACGACGGTCGAAAAGTCGGACCAACTTGCTACGATAATATTTTTGTAGCATACCATGAGCGCGACGAGTAATTCTCTGGAGGATGTCATGGGCAATGATTATGATACTGACCGGCAATTTATGCTCTTACAAACTGCTTTAATTTCTGACGAAAAGGCTAAAGTTCTTTATATCTTGAAGGTATACAATATAGAGTGCTGTCAGATCACTTTACATGAAAGTAAAGCTTCAATGTTTCGAACGCTTAATTGCTAAGTATGACATAAGTTATTATTTTCGGCCGTCTATTCTTGTTTACGTTCGCCGATATGATTTGTTCCTTTGAATAAATGGCACCAAATCTTCAAGTGTTACGTTTCATTGTGAATGACCAGGGGTGTTTTCTGGCTGGGTTGCAGCTTTTATCCTTTCCATGATTTTAAAATTCACTTAGAGAAATTATAACTAAATGGTTAGAGATGTATTATTCCGTCAAGAGCATTATCTTCTTTCAGAAGCAATTCGATTGAAGCTTTCCGTTCTTTTGTTCCCGCGGTGATGATTCTACTTATAGTCAACCTGTAGGTCGAATTCTGGATGATTTTTAATACACATCTCTTCGGCTTCGTCAGCGTGTGCTGAAATGCTGGGGTCATCTTACATTCCTAGTATCGAAAGTGCAAGGATAACATTTTGTGCTTGAAACTTTTTGTTTGTAGTACTATTGTCGTGTGAACTATCGCTAAATTAAATGCCCGAGTGAATAATCGAATAAATCGGTAATTAGGGATGAAGAGGAAATGTGAAAGTAAATAATTCATTCATTTCTACAAATAGCTGTTCAATAATTTTTCATATATTCATAATTTTATCGTAAAAATATTCAATATACCGAAGAGTAATTTGTTTATGTTGAATGTTCAATCTGAACGGACTAGTTCTTTCGTGGTTCCTTTTTAGTCATTCAATTTTGTTCAACCACCAACAAATAGCACTACGAACCGCTATTGATACAAATTTCTTGCTTTTCAAAACAGAAGTTAAACTACTGTTGATATGATAATCATTAGGAACTGCAGGTTACAAAATAGGCTAAACCCTGGATATAAACATAGCAAGTGTGGAATTCATCAGATCAATTATTTCTGTTTTGATTCACAAATGTGTGTTTCGTCAAAACGCGGTCTCAGAATGACATGGTTCGGTCTCATAGTTTTTTGCGTTTTCCTTTTTTTCGAATCTACATGTTACAGTTTCTACATCAGACGTATCGAAAATCTTCTACGAAAAAAATAACAACTTCCATTAGCATTTTTTCTGTATTTGTTAGAATTTTTCCATAAATCCAAATAATCTGGAAAAAGTTTCTCATATTTAGAAAGAACCTTCAACAGTCTGAGGCTGCCAAATTGAAGAAGAATTCGTCAATTTTTTCTTTGTGCAGAAAACGTGTGATTTGTGCTCAGAATGCTATTTTATGAACGATATAATGTATTAAAAATTCTTTTTATTCTTATAAACAACAAAGACGATGTCATCCTACAGTTGTAAAGAATATAAAAAGAAATGCAAGATCGATAGAAAAAATTTCGTTAGTGATTGTATTTTTTCATAGCATTCATGTGTCGATAAGTACTAGTAAATGGTATGAACGTGTAACCCTGTAACTGTTGGTGCGCATTTAACAAGTAGCTTTCTCGTGAAATTTATTTCACAACACTTAATATTGTATCAATATATTGCGTTTTAAAAATGAGAAAATATCTAATTTTTTTTGTTTCTAACTTTATTTTAGCAACTTAAATTTCAAATCATTTCATATTTTTTTGTAATTTGTAATTCTTGTTCGAAGAAGTGTATATAATCACAAAAACAATGATGTGTGCAAACGTATTCCCGCTAACAAACTCTAAATAGTTATTTTAGGAGTTACGACTATAACTTTCGATTGCATAATGTTTGCGATCATAAAAGAGGCCGCAGGACCATCTAAAAGTGATGTAGACTGATCGTTTGGATTAAAGCTGCTGCCTCTATATGCAGAGAGATTGTGGCTAACAAGCCAGGCCGTGGGAGGTCTGGCAAAGGCGCCAGACATTTGGTAGCGACTGTACGCGTTCTAATGGTTTCTGAGCTTTAGATTAAGTGGCATTTAGTTGGAGACGGCGGGTGCAACTTGATGAAATAATGGGAGGGAGAAAGGGAGGGTCGTTTAGAAAAAGAGGAAACGGCGAGGAAGAGAAGCAAACGGTCCTCGAGCAAAGGGGAGGTCCAGTCTTTTCAGTGTTTTACAAACGATCAGTTACGGATTCATTGTAGGAGGCGGGAGGAAGTTCTACGACAAACAACAAAGTTATCCTTTGCACTGAATCGCATTTGAAACGCGCGAGGCCTTCTGAATTTTGCATTTCAGGAGGTCCTGGAGGATTTGACATCAACTTCCAATTTGCGGGATAAAGTAGAATATATATCACACAATTATTTGCAAAGACAGAAATGAGAAAGATAGCTGAACTTATTTCATGTACGATTGAATCCGAATATTTTTACAGTATTGTAATAAAATGTAAAATACGTGATAAATATTTAATAAACGTCAGTGTGTGATAAATGCATGACATCGATTAAGTCTTCGATTTGTTAGTGCACGTCACGAAATTTAAAGACAGCAGACGCGAGTGTGATCCTCGATATGCTGATGGATATCTGCCCCTGTCAAGAATTATGAGTGAAAATGAGTAATAAGAAGAATAATTGACCACTTGTTATTGTCAGTACATGAATTCAGAAACTTTGAGACACTATTATTATTAATTTGTTCTTTTGCTAACGTAAAAATTATGAAAAAACATTCATGTAAATGTAAATATATTTGGCAAAATTACGTAGGATAATTTTAGGAGTGATGGTCTCTGTAGCGTGAAGAACCACCTTGCGTATTTTGTAACCCGCCACACGTGCTCCACTATTCCATGTACAGTACGTGAGTTATAGCTATCCAGAGTAATATGCTGCGTCAATTGTGCTTAATTTTATCCCTGGTTTGCCAGTATTTGAAGACAATAATTTTTAGGTATGTGAAAAATGTCTTAGTTTATTTTCGGACCTGTGCGACCAAATAATTTAAGTTGTCATTGAGCAGTTAAATTGAAAATCAATTTAATATTAACCGTTGCACGTAATGAATGTTGTACACTGACTGAGCTCAATATGACCATCTAATTCAGTGAAAAAAAAAAAGCGAGTGAGGAAATAAGTCTGCGAAAGGTCAGATTGAGAATACATACAAATAAAAAATCAGATATTCCAAATTTCAATAACAAAAATTTCGCCGCAATCTTCTTTATAAATTCGTAGAATGTGTCATATGTAACGGTTTTAGATTTTCTTGGCTTGTAGGTTGGTTGCTTGCAGTATGCGATCAATTTACAATATTTGTAAAAGTCAATATTAATTCAATTGACAAATACGTTTCGTTAACAATGTTTCTAGAGATATGGAACGTGTCTAATTGGAGATATTACAACATTAGATTTTGTATTTCTTACAGATGGTGCGAGTGCAGTAAGTACATTTCTTCATAAGTTAGTATAAAGCAGAATGCGTTAGCGTATTTATCCACACACAACGAAATTTATTGGTAAGCAAACGCGTTTTCTAATGCAAGAGTACGCTTTCTTGTCCGGAGTCAGCATCTACTTGGCTCTCAAGGAGATACTGCGTCTGAGACACAGAGGCTAGCTTTTCGCAAACAATTGCCATCTCCAAAAATCATAACTAAAATTATAACATGACAAATATGTGGTTACAGCGAAAAAGGTTCTTCATATGCGTCAGAACGAGAATGCAGATTGGAATAACGTATGGTAATGTCAAACTGCAGTTCAGTGACATCTTCGCAAAAAATGTTCCTTTGAATGCTTTTGAAGAATTTGTTTCTAGGGTAAGCCTATGTCTGGATGGTTTCGTTATCTACACCTACATTTTAGATCTCTTTCTGACGAATTTATGAACATAACATCTTCGGGTTCTCATCGGTTAAGGCTGAAGGTTGATACACTTTGTAATGCAATCTATTGTAAATTACTGGTGCTGATAATGATGTCATACTCTTGGAAGTATTATAACTTACCTTACTTAGTCATTTTACGATGCTCAGAGTTCGTGTACATTGTTTAGAGAAAGTATTGTAATATAGCAAAAAAATCTATGTTACTATTTTGAGAGAAATACACGTTTTCAGAGCCATTGACACCGAAAACGCACTAGTTTGAACATACGTTCTTCGGTGGCAAACGCTGCGACTAAACCACAGACATGATTTTTTCCAAGGTGGATTTTCCCTGATTGATCTGGCCGAGTTTGGACCATGCGAATTAGAAATGGATCTGAGAAAAGCGATTCTCAAAAATGTTCGCCTGACTGCCTGACTTCAGAATAATATTTATCACGTAACTGGTAAGCATCTTCATTCCAAAACCTAAGCTAATGAGTTTTAATTACAGAGGCATTTTTTCATTGAATTTTTTGTAAGGATGAAACACGACATATTAAATTCAGTTTTATAAGTGTTATGTTCATTAAAAGTTTGATTTTTTTTAATTAAAGAAATAATTATTTTTAGATCTCCACGCCTCGATTAGTGCAGGCGTTCCCAGTTGCCTGAACTATGTATTCGTAGGTTACATGTTGCAGTGGCGTCTCCTTCTGTACCTAGGGCGTTGTCTGTGTAGGAAAGTGTTAACTCCCGCACTACTTTTTCCGCAAACATATTTAGGATAAAATTAATTTTATTAACCAAAAATTTAATTCAGTTCAAATTATAATATTGCAAGAATGAAAAAGATGGTGGCAAAACTACACTGAGGGTGTTGTAGTTTTTATTGCAAAGATTGAAGTAATACATTTTAAAGTATTTCAAAATACATGGGCGAAGTTTTTCTTATTCTTCAGTAAAATTTAAATTCTGAAATAGTATTAGGTTAGGACATTGTCGCCCATTGCCAATTAAGGGTTTCTTTTCTTCATACAAAAGGGAAGAAAAGCAATTATTTAAAAACTTTTGTACCACTTTTCCTCATCCGTATTAATGAGCGATGAGTGGATAGAATGAACGCGCGTGAGCAATGAGTGGATATGAATGAACGCACGTGAGCGATGAGTGGATATGAATGAACGCACGTGAGCGATGAGTGGATATGAATGAATGCACGTGAGTGATGAGTGCAGTGGATAAATGCCGGTGTGCGAAGAGCAAAAAGGCTTATAAGCAGTAGCACCTCCTATTTATTTGTTGTTTAATTGCTATTTATTACGTATTCAATCGAGATATTGAATGACTTTTATTATTATAGCAAATTAGTAATAACTATATTTGTGAAATGCTGTAACGACGTCTGCTATGTTTGGAGAGGGGGGTTACCCCCTTCACCCTTGATTATGCTTCGGCATAGATATTTTTTTGTGAAATCAATTCACGTGAGTAAATGAATGCACGTGAGAATGAGTGAGGCGAATGAACGAGTGAGACGAATGAAGGCGTACTTTCGGTTGGTGATACGATTATAAACGTGCAAACGATGACAAAACGTGAACGAGTCAATGGATTGAGTGAGAGCGTCTGCTGTGTCGCATATCGCACGCACAATTTCTTGAGGCAATGGGGGTCAATCGTGATTCGCGTGGCCTCTTTCGCAGCGGTTGAGGCAGGCGTCGCGGCGCCGCGGCTGAATGCCATGTCTCCGTATCTCTGGCAGGACATCGCGGAGCGTCTGTTGACCTATAACACGCGAGTGTGTGTTTGCGGCATGAAGTCGTCTGGAGGTCAGCGTTTGTGGGGCGGGCGGAGCAGTGGCGAGGGCGGTGGGAGCTGCTTTAACTACGTAGTGGGAGAAATGATGAAAGCGAAGGCGAAACCGCGAAACGGCGCAGGTTGGTTTTGAGCCAAGTTAAGTTTTATTTTTATTTTTATTTGACATCTTTGTAATTACAAAAGTTGAATAACAACAAATATATACATAATTTACACAAATACTACTATACATAATTGGTGTAGACTAATTCGCTACATACTAAACCCTTTCCTGTGATTATCAAACATACTGACCCTTTCACCTTTGTCGTCTTATAACCACCTCACCTTATCCTGAATATTCCACATTGCCCACATGCTTCCTTGCTTAAACAAAACAAACAAAAAACAGACATCTCCCTAAAGTGTTCCCAATCTTCGTCTTCTTACTCGCAGATCCTTCATTTTTTTCCCTCTCGATTCAGCCAATACTTACTCGTTCTCAATTCATTACCCCAAACCTATATGTTGCTATCCAACGCCTGTCACTTGTGAGTGTGAGGATCACATGACGAGATTGTTGTTCAGTGTGTTGCAAAACGTTTAACAGGATTTTATATCCCTATTACCGGCCACGTCTTCTGCAAGTTTTATGTTTCGTAAAAAATATTCATCATGTTTTTTTGTGAAAGCTTGCTTATGGGTGAGCAAAAACCATAATAACAAAGAATTGTGTAACTCTGTTCAAATGCAGAAATAAAGCTACCATTTAGATGTGTGGTCGCTAAATACACGTAACGACTTCTTAAGTAGGCCCGTGTATTTACAATACGCTAAGGAATAGTTTTCTCATAACCCCTTTAATGTTCTACTGTAGGATGTTAGGGGCGCATCAAACATATTTCAGGCGAAAAACTGAGGATGTTATAGAGGAAAGAGGAAGTTCAGTTGCAACCCACCACTCGGAATTGATGCTTTCTAGGCATTCAAAATCCGGTGTTCATGTTCCTAAGGTGGAACGAGTTATATTTCTTATGCCTTAGTGTATAAAATGAGCCCTCTCATTGGATGATCTATTACATTTTTCGAGAGTATTCGTATCCCCGGAACCTCGCAGTTCGTTGCATCGGTTGTTAAATAAACTTGGAAGTTGCGATTCAATATGCAGCAATTTCCACTTCTGAAACAATCTAAAATCTGTAACGTGATACTATTCTCACTTTTTTTATAATGATTATTTTCCTCAGCGAAGAGAGATTGTCTTCCGTTAAATTATACGAAAGGCTTATCATGAAAGAGAAGTGCACCGACTTGCAAGAATCATTGTTAATTAGCATTGAATGGGATATGATGCGAACGTTAACGTTCGGTTAATGTACGTGAAAAAATGACATTTGTAGTATTTGTTCCATCGGTAAAGTACGAAGATAGCCAAACCTTGAAGATGGTCATTGTCTCAAATTCCTGAAGAGTACATTGGAAAGCCAACTTGTACTTCTGTTCGTTCAAATTGTTACGAGACAGTAAAAACCCACCAATATCTTATTGATATAACACTCATTGATAAAACGGCATGGTTGAGAAACTTAAAAATGTAGACGTCGATTTTATGAAACCTTGTGAGATTATTCTCTTTATTATAATAATAATAATAATATTAATAATAATAATAATAATAATAATTATTATTATTATTCAGAAATGATAATTTGCCAATAAAAATCAAAACTAATCCCTATAAACATTTTTGAAGGAAAAAAAATTAGTCGCCATGCGTAATAGCTTCGGGGAAACTCAGGGTCTCTTACAGCCCATGAACACGCTGAAATTTAAATTTGAATCTGTCGTATATAACAGTGACAGGCGCAATCAGAGTAGCATAGTAAATGTTGAACTAATTATTTAAAGAAAAAGAAGACATGTGTGATTTGTGACCTCACGAAGAGAACCACAAGAACAGAAAAATATTCAAAACCTTTAGGTCTTTGCCATATCTCTAAAGCTGAAAGTATTTTAACACAAACTTGAAGAAAACCATTGTAATATGTTGCAAAAACACCTGTAGTCTTAGTTCGTAAATATAAATACAATTTTCTTCCAATATTTGTTTTCAATTTATTCTGAAGAATTTCTCCCTTTGAGATCTTTGGCCTTTGGAGATACTCAGCTCCAGCCGGGAAAGAATTGGTATGTTGGGACAAACCACAGGTGCGTGAAGCCAGTAAGTCATCGTGCGTTAAACCCAAGAGACTCGTGTAGCATGGAGAGTTGATGGAAGATGCCAATCGTGCAGCTTCGCGTAGGGAAGCGATGCGATGGAGGCCGCCGGCGCAGAGCGGGGGTGGCGCGGGCGGATTCGCGTGGGGGCGAGTGCTGCTCCCCCTAGCGGCGGTGCTCGCCGTCTGCGCATTAGGGATGCAACATCAAGTGTCTTCAAGACATCGATGTTCTTACAAAATTATCTGTTAGTTAACATCGATTGTTTGAAGATGATGTTTTCTTAACATTGATGGTTTTACAGGTTTAGTGCAGAAGTGCTAACATAATAAACATCCATAATAATTTTCAATTATCCATAAATTGAACATTCTTCAGACCAAAGTGATCAAGAATAATAATCAAGCTAATGGGGTTTTCATCGATAAATGATTTCGACATTATATTTGAATTATTCAATGTGTAAAGACATCAAAGGTTTGAGGAAGATGTTATATTAACATTGATGTTTTAATTTTAAACACTAATTTTTAGAAACGTCGATGTTTTCTTCGGTGGAGGGCGGGACGGAGTGGATGAGGCGCGTACTACACGTGTGACTGCAGGTGTCTATGGTTTCGTTTGATACCAGGGAACACGGGCGGAAAATCGAAAAAACAATGAAACAGATTCGATGTTGACTACTGCGCCTACCGACTGAATTCTCATACTTCGCCCGTCACTGCTTACAAATCAGCTGACGTCATGCGACAGCAAGGGTCCAAGAAACAGATCTTCCGACATTAAATGTTTGCTTTTTAAATGTTGCATTAGGGAACAATAATCTTTTTATGTCGTTAGTACGTAAAGAACTGTTGTGCTTTGTAGTTTACTGTGTTGTTTCAGTATTCGTGAAAGACTGTTCTTGTTGAAACATTTAATTTATTGCAGTGTTACAGGAGATTATTTTATTTGTTCTCGAGCAATACGTTTCACTTATTGGAAAACCATTTTTTCGTGGGGTTGTTCAGCAGCAATTTTTCTGCTGCACGCAATTAGTTAATACTAAAATAATATGTTTAATAAAAAATAGCAGAAATGAAAACGACATTTGTTGCTGTAATAAACGGAAACCCAAAGTGTGTTATCTATCAAAAAGCGAATCGTCATTTGAGCCGGGCTTACGCCTCTGTGTAAATCCGTGCTGCCAGCGAACGCCCGTTGGTGCTTTTGAGGCCAATTGTGGAGATAGCTGGGCGGCCTTCGCCGCCGCCGCTGGGGCGCGTGGGCGGGGCGTCTGCGATGTGGAGGAGCTCCACGTCCGTCTTTCGCACGCGCCCTGCACAATGTGTCCGTGCCGGGAAGGGGGAGAGGGGAGATGGGAGAGGGGAGGGCGAAATTGGGGGATGCGATGCGCTGAAGGAACTCCTTGCAAACAGGCATGACGGAGGACGAGTAGGTAGCGATGGCACCGTTATCTACATAAATAAAATAAAGTCGGGTAAGTTACACCATTTATAACTCAAGAACGGTTGGACCAATTTTAATTATCTCTGGGGAGGGGGGACAGGGTAGAGGAGAGATGTGTAGAGGCGTGGAGGTGGAGGGGGAGGGAGAGGGAGAGGGGGGAGGAGAGGAGAGAGAGAGGTGGTAAGGGAGGAAGAGGTGGTGAGGAGGGGGTGGGAGGTAGAGGGGGCGAGTAGGGAGGACAGATGGGGGAATTCAGCAGTGTTTTTCTAAATAGGGGTGGGACACTGCAGATTTTGTATCTCGACGTTATTTGATAGTTGTTCATTTAAATGATCTTTTCAAGATTGAAATGATTTGAAATTTCATCTTAACGCATCACATCCTTAGCAAACATTAACGTTCTTAATAAATCCTGCTAATCGTTCCCTTGAAGCCGACGAATTATGAAGATTTTGTTTGCCGAAGATTGAAGAATGCGTGAGTCGACTCAATGTTCAAAATTTATATTTTATCTTATAATGCATATTCTTTACCCCCTAATGTTTAATTCTGACACTCTTTAATAGTCCATTACTATCTATTAGGCAATGTTAGAATTTTGTTTGTTATTGTTTAAAAACTGAGCCAAAAGTTCAGAGTTCTCTTACAATGAGGTCTGGAAAATATGGATTTTTACTTCCATCACCTCAATTTTTACATATAATTAATTTTGAGAAAAAGGATGGTACCATTTCTGTTTGGAAAAATCATACATAATTAGAGTTTTACCATTCTCTAAAACAAACGAAGGATTTATTTTTGAAAGTTAAAACTCTTATCATTGAGTCCTTTCGTGTATTAATATTATATACCGTAAATACAAGAATATAAAGGGTCTTGTGGACTAGTAATATCATTCCGCACTTTCGAAATCATAATTTTTTTGGAAGTGAAAATATCTCCACACTGGAACAACATCGAACGTTTCTCCCAACCCATGCTTGGGGGTGAGGGTACCGTCCACAAATGTAAACATTTAGAAAGGTCTCGTTGCGTACATTTTGCTTCTTGACACAAATTTGCATGAAATACTTTTTATCAAAAACGACAGTATAGCAAAGGCGATAGCTGATAGTAAGAAAAGAGAGACACATTTTTGCTTTGAATGTTTGTAAATAATTTTAACGTTATCTAATACCATTCACATGTAAACATAAGATTGAGCCATTTTCTTGTCAAATGAAGGCTTTTCACATGTACTCTATTTCGGTTTATCTTTATTTTCTTGTCTCAGCAAATGTAGCGACTCTGTTCAGTGTATCGTTTACTTTCCCACTCCACGGAGATGTTACATGAGATTCACGCAACAAACAGGATACGTGCACGAGGGCCAACACCTCTATTTACAGTTAGGTAATGGCGGCACGTCGACATATCCGTTTTTCGCTAACGTGGCGAAGAACACAGAAACAAATACGCAATTCTGCAAATACCAGGAAACGCTATTCAACGATAGGAAGTTGGGTAACTTCCTTAACTGCTTTTTTACCTGCCTCAAGAAAAATTCATCTCTCCTAGTCCACTCATGGGGACTACGGCGCATAATATTGCAGATGACATAGTTTTCATTACCCATGTCGGTGAAAGTTTCCCCTCTTTCAATTTAGATTAAAAACAATAACCTGCAGGAGGCATAGATTGTTCCAGTGATATGTTCCTGAAAATGTTCTCATAAATCATGTCCACGGACGTTCTAATCAATATTAGCTGTACTCGCAACTTCGTTGTGTATTTAGATAGGTTAATTTAAAAAGTAGAAATAAGGTGTGACAATATTAATTTATTTACGAGAGAGTATGCACCGGTGGTAGTGAGTAGGCGGTGCAAAGCTCCGTGTTGTCGCGCCTCGCCGGCAACCAATCAATTGGACTCCTGGCGCGTCGATCTTTGGACAGGATCGGGCAAAGGACGTTCGTGGCAATTCACATATAGATATCCCATGGGGATCAGATCACCCCCTGTAAGCTTGTAGAGGTTCTGGCGGTACTCACATCAATAGCCTCACGGTGGAGGCTGTGAAGAGACGGGATGGGGGGTTCGAGTCGCTGGGACCTTAGTTCAGATGCCCCCCTGTGAGGCTCTTGCCTTCGTCGTGGCAGAGGCCCGAAACTCTGGGCAAAGAGGAGGGACTTGTCTTTGCGCGTGTGAGTGACGCGTTGTCATATGAGATCATGGAGTCCGGATGGCTAGGAGCTCAGAGCTGGAAGGGCGGCCCGACCTAGGCAGGCATTGTAATTGTACGGGGAGGTTATCGTGAGGGTAAACTGCGTTCTGACGGGATCCGGATTCCAGATTCAGGGAGTTCTTGTATGTCTGCGGGTGGGGGAGGGGGAGGTGCGGTTAGAGGCGAGCGCCTAGGTGCCCACCACGAATTGAATTCCCCCTGGTACAAGTACAAGTCCACGTGCGAAGTGCGCGGGCTGGAGACCACGCAGCTGGTCGCAGAGCGGCTTCCGCAACGTTGTTTCTGTCGCTAGGACGCGGCTTTTCCCGGTCAGTTAAGTACCTATTAACTTATTTGACAGTTTTTTCATTAATATTTAAATGGAATCTACATAAAATCTTCTTTAGATATTAAGTTTTGAGATTTTCACGTTCAATATCAAGGATCAATACATTTGTGGTTACATTCACTCGACAGCATGCTACATGTATCTATGCAAAAAAACCTTTACATAATATCTACGCCTACTTTAAAAACCTCTTCCCTTTTGATTCACATTGTAAAAAACGAATTGTCAGCAAACTATATTCTCTTGAATTGAAATGGGTAGTTTCGGGTATTATTGGGATTCTTTGTATGAATACTTTTCTCCTTTTGCGCAGCTAGTAAAAACAATTTCACTTCATATGTTTCTTATAATGCAGTGACTGAAACAAATTCTTTTGCAAACTTTTGGTGGGTTTAAATTTCTGAGTAGTATGAAGAGCACTCGAGTTTTTAGCTGAATCTTACAATGATATTCATTTACAGTAGAATCATTTACAGCTCCGGCATTCGCCTAGTGTCGATCGGAAAAACCACGGAAAACTACGGACCAGAGCAGCCAGGGGCTAGAATTCGACCTAGCTGACACGCTAGTGTCGACAATCCTGCCACCGTCGGGACTGGAACCGTCGGACCTCTCGGTCAGAAGCACTGCGGTGACAACGGTTGATGTCCCGAGTCATCTATGCCGGCACGCCGCTTGCGTTGCAGGGTTCAAAAATAGCCAGACCACTCTTTACATCGGCCATTCATTGAATGGTGCTTCAAGAGCAATTTTCTCGCATTATTTCTAACTGCAATTTTCTTAAGTTCAGAGAGCTCAGTGAAGCTCTTACCTGAGCCATTGTTAGAAGAGTACTTATTATGCATTATCAGAGAAAAGTGAACAAAACATTTAAAGCAGTTTTTTAGAAAATACCGTTTTTAAAATATCCTTTATTCCATCCAAAATTACGCCAAAACAACTCCTATTTTTCCCAAATTATAACAGGTATTATTTATTTAAAGATAATGCTTTAAAGAACTAGCCTCGATCACAATTATGACTGTGATGTAGCGTTTGCGTTGTTTGTGGCCGGACGAAAGGTCGGACGAAGATACCCTTTTGCCACAATTTTTCCTTCTCAATAACCGACCACACGTGGATTCTGAATACACAACGTATTAGAGAAAATTACTTACTACACATAGGAGAAAGAATTATCTCTTTTTGGGCATCTGGGACCAACAATACGAGTTTTGCAGTCGAACATTCGTTTTTTCACAGCTGGATTATAATATTGTTTCTCTTTTGGACTCGTGGACTAATGTTGTTTCTCTTTTCCGGAAGTAAAGTAAACTTTTTACTTAAAGTAAAACTTTAGCCAATGTTAGGGTTTAAATCACATTTTTTATGTTCTCTATCGTACACATACATACGTAACCATTATATTACTTACCTAGCAAATCGTAGTAAATCTAATATTTTACATCAACGCTGCAAAAATTGCTACTACAGCAGTTGACATGTACAGTAACCTGTACATAACTATACGTTTTATTTAGTCTAAAAAATATATATAGGTAATGCACCGATATTGATATATTTTACTTAAATTGCATCGGTTGAGAAATTTGACCAATAGACCACGGCAGCCCTTTGACGTGAAAAAGGTATAAAAAGATTAAAATTCTTAAAGGAGACATTAAGAGGTTATTTTTACTTAAGCTAATAGAAACTGCAATGTTATTGAACAAACGCAATGGGAAAACATCGTATCTACCACGACGAATTCGCAAGAAATGACCCGTTGCTTTAAACTATATTGTCAGATGCAAACTACTTCCTAATACAAAAGTAGGTTACGTGATTCAACGCAGGATATTTCTTAATATGACAGAACAAGCCACAAAAATTCAGTACACGTTTTAGGGAATTATTGTTACATAGAATTACTACCGGGGTCATACAGTGAATTTTAGGAAGAGCGAATTGACAGTTTTTACCTGTGCAATTTTAGCCAACAAGAGCTAGAAGAGGAAAACGTTAATGAAATCTTAATGAAAATCATGTTTGAAATGCAAAAATCTATGGGCATCAAAGATGGTGGTGGCTCATGGGGCTACAACCCCTTCCCACGAAACATATTTATTAAAAAATATACGATAAATAAATAAAGATGTTGTCTGGTATCAATACTTTTTATTCAGCTTATGATCGTTTCGATCGCATAGCGATCATCCTCAGAGCTTGCAGCATCCGGGCCGAAAACGAAGTTCTATGCGCTATGCGATCAAACGACCATAATCTGAATAAAAAGTATTGATACCAGACAACATCTTTATTTATTTATCATAATAAAAAGGTATCTATCTCACCAGCGATCTAATTAAAAAAATATACCTTCTACTAATTTTCTATTTTGACGAGTGATTCAATATATCAATTGTCTACTTTTTAATTTACTTATAGTTAGTATTTATAAGTGTACTTTATTATTAGCATTCATAAAAAAAATACTTCATAAGAAAACATAAAGTCGCCTGAACGCCAAACGTAGCCCCCTGAACGCTAAAGAATATTATATAACGTTTAATTCGAAAATTTGTTGCAATGCCATAAAATGATTCAGTTTTGCTCATTCAAATTAGAGTGGTGACGTACGCAAAGCTACAAGACTTGGCCGACTGCAACTCTGAGCCTGTAAAAGTCTGATTTGACTTGTACAACAGCTGTGTTTGAATGTGATTTTCGTGCTTTGCTAATCGAATACAAGGGGGGAACATAATGTTGGCCAAAGTATGAATATTACGTGAACATTCGAACGAGCCTCAATTCGTTAGGAAGTTTCATTTCATGAACTTTATGGGAAGTATATAAAATCCTTTATTCATGGAGATTACTAAAAGAAGCCATTGCGCAACACGCGGAGTTTTCGCTAATCATAACTCGTTCTTGAATTCTAAAGCTGCTTAAAATCATAGTACGCACGTTTTTATACATAGTGTCATTCATTATATCAATTAAATATATTGGAAAAATATATAATTATATAGACATATTTTTATCTCTCAAAACACTTAGATTACTGAAGAAATATTATTAAATAAGTTCCAAAATACTTGACACCAATGTCCTATAGCACCAAACGCGTTTCAACTATTGAGTGAATTTAAAAAAATACTTATATGTCAATACGAATTCGAAATATTATAGCCCAAAATGAAATCTACTTATAAGATCGCTCTCAGTATATGTCACAGCAATTGGGCTGGAGACGATGCTTTACCTAATTGTTAAAATAATATTGTCGTCATGATTGATTTATTGATGTGATAAACTTCCTTGTTTACGCAATACCAGCAATAGGATTTGTAGGTAATTACTCTACAGTATAAGTTAAAAAGACGTTTGAATGTATGTACTTGGCGCAGTTAACGTGCTCAGGCCTACCGGCCTAAGTGAATTTTCTTATCGTCAAACAGCGACATATACTGGGACATTGCAAGGTAAACGCACACTATAATTTTGTCTGACCTGGATACTAAGCCGGGACCGCTTAGTGGAAAGCGATCACGCTGACCAACAGCTAGCCACGAGGCTAAAAAAGATGTTTAGTCACTTAAAATAAGCACTTTATCCATTGAATCTACGTTTGATAATTGATGTTTTAGGCCTTTAAAATCCATTAAGTATTGTAATGTTCCATAAAATTATGATTTAGATGCCAAATTTGTATCTTTAATGTATTTATGTTATTTAATTGAAAACTTTTAGTAATTCAGAAATATGTTAAAATTCTATTGTCAATTTTACTTCATTTCATGCACATCGTTCAGAGTATTTAAAAGGGGTAATGGAAGACTAAAGAGAAAGAGTATCACATATTGTGCGGCCACGCCATTCTTTTTTATGACACCCCCATCATAGCCAAAGAAGAGAGCTGGGAACCGAATAGAGTAAAAAAGTCAGTGGATAGATGCTTCAATAGATGCTTCAATTTCAAAACCCATTGCTTCCTGTGTGGAGAAAAAAAATACGACTGAATTTATGGAAACACAAAAAAGGCTGCCTTCTACACAAAGAAATGTTGTGTACAAGCTTATGACAATAACTAATGCTTCTGAGAATCGTCATGACCGAGATCAGCAAATAACTCGCATTGTGAACGATTTTTTGGTCGCAGAGAGGCGTGATACCGCCTTTTCCACTAAAAGGAATTCACCCGCCGACAAGTAGTGAGGCAAAGGAATTTCCCCAGGTACTAATGTTTATGAGGCTCTGCCATTTTATTTTATTAATATTAGTTTATATAAATATCATATGCTAGTAGAAAATACAAAAGATAAAAAATAAGATATAAATGTGTAAATTTTTGTAAGAATAATGACAATGGGGGGAATAAAGAAAATTAGATGAAATGGGCAGAAGTAAAGAAAAATTGCCACTAATGTCAATATTGGAATTTTTGGTCAATACAAACTCTGCTTATTTGTGCTTAAATAATTCTAAAAATGAATATACAAAATTTCACAATCGCATTTGATAAGTAATAAAATATTCATTTGCTTACAATTTGATCTGACTGTGTGATGAATACATTTTTGTTTGCTGATAAGTTATAATCTAACTTCTGTCATAACTACAAATCATGCTTTTAAAAGTAATTTGAATCGTATTTAATTATCCACATTTTGTATATATAGAAGAGTAGTACATATTTCCACGTATTTAACGAACACTCGCATATGATTACGTATTTGAAAATTTTGTATTCAATATTATCCATATGTCTTTGATCTCGGTGAATAAGCTAATAACTAATGAATGCTTAACTTGTACAGGAAAGCCAAGGAAAAAAACAAATTTCTGCTGATGCTGTAAAACAGAGATTATTGATTTCAAACGAAACCTATACACAAATAGTTGAGTTTTAACATCACCTTCGATTGGATATCATTAACTCCTGATTTTTCCAGTTAAATGATGTTTTTCTCCTGTGAAATTTAAGCATTCTTGACTTACCAGTTTGTTCACCGGGATCAAAGATTTGACTTGCGTAATTGAGCAGTTGTGGTCTAGAACATGATAACCTGATAACCCACATGGCGACCGATCATGAGGTAATAGCAATGTTACAGTTAATTATAATAATAATAATAATAATAATAAATTATAAAATTTCATTTTTTCAGAATTTAATTTAATGAAATACTAGCTATTGTGTAAAGGAAAACAGTTCAAGATAAAAAACAAAATTTTCAGTGTCTTAAGATAAATTTTCAGTCTTTTCTCTTCATTAATAAAATGGGGCTTACCATTTTCGTGCCCCAAACTCCTCAATTATTTTTGAAATGTTAAATTAACTTTTATTACAATTTAAAACTGATGAGTTCGGTTTCGAAATACAATGAAAATGCAATTTGCCAGATCGGTAAGAGGGTCATAAAAATGAATTCATTGCTTACAATTAGTTAGGAAATACAGATTAAGACGAAAAAGGTTTCCTGAGTCGCAAAAATACCCAAATGATCTCCCTATTTGATGTCTCTTCTTGAATGTAAGTCATATGACGTGGACACTTTTGAGATGTGATTTGTTGTTCAGGTCAATAGCTGTAGCTAATTTAAATACATATCGGATTGTGTGGTTTAATACACTACTGAGCATGTCGTAGAAGTTATCAAAGGTCATTTTTAATGTATGTTTGCCCCAAAATGTGCGCGTCCTTTTAATTCTATCATAAAACTTACTTGCCTTCTCATAATGCCCTCTTATCATACTGTCTCTGCTAAAGGCCAAGTAATATCGGCATAAAAATTTGCATACTCGTTTAAAACAATTTATAAATGATGTATATTATATTAAAAAAATTAAACATTAAGTATAAATTAAAAGATTTGTATAATACAATGGAGGAAAAATTTGACTTAATATTTTTCAAAAACGTCTAATGGTCAACGGTTTAACATAACGTAAGTGAAATGGAATACGTAGACAAGCTATGCAAATGTAGGAAGTAAGAAGAATGTTACATTTGTCAACTAGCAGTGCTGTAACTTCTTCTATAATTTCTCTGGCTAATACGCAAAGTTGTAATATTGTAATATATGTTAATAATATTGCAATATATATACCACTGTTATTTCAGTCAGCTCTTGCCAACCTTTTAATCGTCTCACTCTACAATATTACTATATACATTTCCCAACGTCCAAGACCAACATCAAAACTAAAACTTACTTTATTACTAAATGTGAGGACAATACATTTATCAAAGCTGTGACGGTTCCTGGTGCAGATTTCAGGAGATTACAATGACTAATCCACTCGTGAAATTAAAACCAATATTGTTTAACTATACGTACAAAATATTAAGGGCGGTGTATCTCAAAACGTTTATAGCTTTTTCTATCCGATTTTTCGTACCGTTTCTACCTACTGGATATCAGAGTTTTATTCACTTTCGAAAACATCGTACATACAGTTTAGGCGCTAGTGTTGTTCGCAAACACCAGACGTACGGACGTTTTGCCATCAATCGATTTTTCGGTATTAAAGTCCCACAAAACATGACTTCTGGTGTTAGAGTATTGTTTCTCTTCTAATTTAGAAACTGGATTTATCCACTTTTCCCTTTCCAGGACCCGGCAATAAGAGTATTTCTGCCGAAAATGCGCGGTGTTTTCGCCCAGCTTTACATAACTTTCTCTCTACTGCGTAAGCGATGGCAAGAAAGTAAAAATAATCATTATGTTTTTTGTTGCGCCACTCATACGACCAAACTTTTTTTAAATTTTTAACAAAAAATATTTATTTTCGTGTTAAAACGTTCACTAAGCTTTTACGCGTGTGAATGCCACACCGTCCTTGGGGTAACGCCTACTTTTCCTACGCAACAACATCTTATTGCGAAACCGTGTGGACAGGTGATATGGAACCTTGTTTGTGTGGAGATAAAGAAGTGCGGATAATGTATGTAAGCAGAGTAATGGTTGGGATTTTAACACAACTTAACGAGGTGATTCATTTCGCATGTAGTTGTCACTGATGAAAAGAATTTGAAGTGTTCCCGCGACAAACGCAAGAAGGGGAAGGCCTATACATCTGTTGTTGCCCCTCATGTTAAACATGAAATGTTTTGTAAACACGTAAATTGAATAAGCAAACGCAGCACTTTCTGTGTTAATTTTGCTCAACACTGAGTAACTACCTTTGAGATGAAGATCCAGAAATAATGCAATAATTTTGATGGTTCCGGCGAATATCTTATGGAATTGCTTGATGGTGGAAAAGAGATAGAAGGAATACTCCACAATGTAGTAAAAAATATTCAAATGTTATGCACAAATATTTCAATATTTCAAATGGTTGGGGAAAAAAAGTGAAGAAGGAAATATGGCTGCGTGTGGATTGATTGATTTTTAGTGATTCAGGGCTCTTCAACGGCCGAGGCCGGTATCCCGTAAGTGTAGTACATGCAAGTGTAGTGTTCGGGAGGGGGCGGTGGTCTTGCCACAGCTGTATGGCCAGGTATCTCCAACCAGAGGGCCTCGCGTCTATCGGGGCTAGCTCTAATAGCTCTCTAGGGACGAGGACAAGGCAAAAAAGAGGTAGGAAAGATCGCGCTCGGTCCATGGTCTGTTTGTTAGGATACTGCTCCGGCATACGTCTGGTGTTGATCGGAGAAACCACGGAAAACTCCCGGTCAGAGCAGCCAGCCGCTAGAATTCTCCCCAAGTCAGCGACTGATCTCGACGTAGATGAGAAACTCGTGTCGAAAAATCCTGTCACCGCCGGCACTCGACCCTTGGACCTCCCGGGCAGATAGGATACAGTGACATCAGTTGATTTAACCTTCATTATCTTCCTGAAAAAGAGCAATACTACCTTTTGAAGAGTTTCAAAAAGTAGAATATGTGTGGATGTAATGGGGGGGGGTAACAGCTCCATTTTTTTCGCGTATAGGACAACTCGGACTACGCGTGCATCCAGCTTCAGCAGGTGCTAGTAAGGAAATGTGGCTGCGTGTTGATTGATTGAGTCTTAGTGATTCACTAACTGAGGCCAGTATCCCGTAAGTGTGGGGTTGTTTTTGCTCGGGAGTTGCTGTGGTCTTTCCCCCGCTGTATGGCCAGATCCGGCGCTGACCTACCGTTTATCTGAGGGATCAGGATTTCAGCTGAATGCCGATTTTTATCCCCCAAGGTTGTTAGCTCGGGAATAAGAAGTACGTTCCGAGCCGCCGAGGCGAACGCTTGTGCCCGAGGTAGCTCTGCCTTATCGCTCTCTGACAG
>BOPP01000048.1:2437711-2450940 GCA_017312745.1 Gryllus bimaculatus
GTATTCTCAGTGTTGAAAAGCTAAGATGATTGGCTATCTGAATGTTTGTTTAAAAGATGGCATTAAATACTGTCAAAGCATTTATTGAAACCCAGATATGTCTGATACTTTAAATACAGGTATCTTAAGTTCATCACATCTTTCGCAACTTAACTTCGTTTCTCGTACTATTGGTGGTTTCTTTTAAATGAAAAAGTATTATTTAAAGTATTGATCAAATTGATCAATTTTTTTCTTGTTTTCTATTTGTCAAAAATTCTCTTTTTTTACTCTTTTCTTACAATTTAAGCAGAAGCCATAACCAAATTTACCAGATGTCAATTTATGCCTTTGAAGTTTAACTTGCGGGTACTATTATTGTTGGTCATTAGTGGTTGATGAGCGATGAGTTTCACTCACTTGTGTTTTTTCTCCAAGTTTTAATATTGTTGTATGAGACTTTTAAAATAATTTTTAAATTTCAATTTTTATTTGACGTTTTGTAAAACACGTTTTATAGTCGTGTGGTCGCGAAAAGGGTTCTATTCAGCTCAGCGATCTCCAACGGAAAGTCGCCGCGCTCGGTGCACCGCTCCGCGCGCTCTCCTGCCGAGACTTTCGCCGCGCGTCCACCAGGAAGCGACGCCAGCGTTTCGCGCCCCTCTTACGTCGCCTGCGAATCGGCTCTCTCGCGCGCGGCCTGCGCCGGGTTCCCAGAACGGGAGAAGGGGCGAGAGAGCCCCAGGGCCCGGACCTGCGCGGGCGCTGAATCCGGACCTGCAGCCTCCCGCATCTGCGCCGCGTCCGCGTCTTTCCCGTACAGGTGGCGCTTCCGCGGGAATCCCCGGAGCTTTCGTGTGAAGGTGGAGAGGGTTCAGGGCTTCAGTTGCAGGTCTCTGCACTGCCTCTGGCCGCCAGGTTCTCGGGGTTAGGGTTTCGACGGGGGCTGGTTGGTTTTAAAAGCACCATGGTATATCAGAACTGACCAAATTTTAATACAATTATCTATAGAACCTCTAAAAACTTGGATTCTTAAACTTTCTTCCCATTTCTACTCTTCTCTTTCATCTTGCCCAGCCTCTCGCCTGTAAACTCTACGTAAATCAATCTTTTTCCACAAATCAAATCAAGCTATTCTAAAGACCTACTACATCCTCCTTAATTACCTATAAAACATGTTCAGACATTCTTAAATTCAAAATGTATTTTGTACTCCAAATATTTTATGTGATTTTCTTAAGGACCCTTCCTGGGTACCCTTAGTATTTAGTTTCTAAATTTATTGTTCTCAAACATTCTTCATGTACGACAAAGTGTAGTTCAAAAACCGATTATGTATCCTAACCTGAAAATGTTGAAAGACATAATTTTGTCGAAAAAGAATAAAAAACAATTAATTAATTAAAAAAACTATGGCAGGTTTTTAGATACATTGCAGTCGATCAGATATTGATTAGCCGAAGCAATCACAGAGCAGATCAATTCAGACCGCTCTCTGAAGGAGAATTCGGTAGCTCTGACAGTTTTTCGTAGTTTCTCCAATCAAATCCAGAAGAATGCCGGAGTAGTACCCTAAAAACTGCCCACGGACAGCGCGCGGCCTTTTCTTCGTCTTCTTCTTCTTCTTCTTCTTCTTCTTCTTCTTCGTCTTCTTCTTCGTCTTCTTCTTCTTCTTTTCTTCTTCTTCTTCGTCTTCTTCGTCTTCTTCTTCTTCGCCTTCTTTTTCCTATCCTCATCGTATACTTTCACACACTTACGCTCACATTACACTACCACACATGGCAGGAGACCAATAGGGAGCTTAGAGCTTTTTCCAGCTTGGGCGTTGCCTCGCTGGTGGGAGATACCTTGTTGGGAAAATTCCCGCAAGCCTATGTACGTCGGCGCCGAATCTTGCCAGCCAGTGGGAGAAGATCACAGCCCCATCCCGCGATAAAACGTGGTCCACACTTACGGGACTAATAACCGCGGACTAATGTTCCGTTCACGCGCCTGGAACCACTAATCAATCAATCGTGTTTTAAAAAACTAGTAATTCTCGTGCAAATAGTACAAATGTTCCTATCAGTCTTCGATACTTTACTTCAGTAGCTGTTTCCTATCTGTACATTAGTGTGGAAATGAAAATTTTATTTCCGTTACTTTTCTAGTTTCGTCTCCCTAGTTTTCTTCTTGGTCCATCTGGAATGAGTATTGCGGATGGCCGGTAACTAACCGATGTAACTTGAACATTTATTGGAATTATTCTTATAAAACACTTTTCTACTATTCCAAATGATTTTAATATTGATTATTTACGACTGATTACAATATCTTTTTTTTAATTCGTGACTCTCCACCCGTTCAAAAAATGTTCATAATATAGGTTTGCAAAACGTGGCAACTATCCATCAGTCACACTCTAGAATTTCTTCGCGCCCGCGTCCTCTAGATGAAATGGAGGAGATAGGAATATGGTAGATAGTGCGGAGCATATTTTATGCATCACATCATTCTGAGAAAATTGTAGTATAGTTTCTGATGTGAAAATTGCCTGCTATAACATCGGAGCCTCTCGGCGTCGCAGTCAGCGGGGAAAGGTCACCGTCACCTCCCGCGTTGGAAACATGCACTACAAGTATGGGACTAAGCAGTTGACGCGACCGGAATTGCTAATCGACCAACCGGACTTTCCTGCAATCTGTATGAAATCCGATGAATCGGAAATTTTCTAAAAAGAAGAAGAATATTAAACAGCGAATTCTTTAAGAAGCACTATCTTTTGAAATATATTTATTATATTTAGTAATATTTTTTGTAATTTTTATATTATAAAAAATCGCAGATATTTATTAGATATTACCAATATTCAAAAAGGAAACAAGAAAAATACATTGAGACTTCTGGATGTCATTTTCAAGGTCTCTCCCAACTTACATTCCTGTTGTCGGTTCCTGTCTGTCCACTATATACTCGGGATACTTGACAGAATACCGTTAGGGTGCTCAATTTCATTTTCCAAATCTCTCCACTGCTCACTCTCACATTTTCCATTTTCTGTGCACCAGTGTCAATCATATAACGTCAACGTAACTCTCTGTTCTTATATTTGGAAAGGAATATACCGCAGCGGCCTCTGAGAGAGAGCTGCAGAAAGGTGAAGCCAAACGCCTAAATAAATTGTTTCCACTCCAAAGCCCTTTACACGGTCATTTTTTTCATACTTTTTCTGTACGGAAAATTGATGGGAAGGGACGTTATGCGCTACAATTTTGGTATCGAAACTGGATGAACGAGTATAAGACCTTTAGACGGTCATTTCGTTTTCTGCTCGCAATCGTCAATTTCCTCTGGGCACCGCAAAAAGTGCTGTGCATAAAACAGTTAAACGTATCATCTACGATAAAAAATAAGATAGGTGATATTAGGACTAAACTTCTTGGCTAGTTCTTGATCAGCATGCTCGCATTCCACTACGCGGCCCCGGGTTCGATTCCCGGTCAGACAAGATTATAGTGTGCGGTTTCCTCGCAATGTCCATGTATATGTTGCTGTGTGACGATGAGAAATTTCACTTCTCAGGTTGACAAGACCGGAATAAGGCGTGGGGATGTCAATGTAACCCCTTAACCCATGGCCGCGAAGCAGGGACGTCGCTGGTAGGCCTGAGCCCGTTCACGGGCTGTCGCGCCAAGTACATAGAAGACTGAGCACAGAATGAGACGATAATAGAACACAGTACATGTTTTTTATTTCGCATTATATAATCACTATAGATTATCATTCAACACATTAGATCACTCTAGAAACTGTACATATAATCAAATCGCACTTCATGCAAAGCAAGCCAAAGAAAGTTCCAAAAAGTGACACCTGGTGTGTCGTAGTCAAACTGGAAAAAACGTACGCGTAATTTTTTCGTACAAATTACACCCAGTCTGGACCGTCACTTTTCTGTACCGAAAAATGATTGAAAAAGAACAGTGTAAAACGATCTTAGTGGTAGCAGGAGTTTTGACACTAGCTACATAGTTAGATCATGGTTCAGTGGTCGCGTTCAGTTGCTGTCTGGAGCCGAAGTCTAGCGTCCGGCTGCTCTGATAGGTAGTTTTCCGTGGTTTCTCCGATCATCACCAGCGGAATGCTGGCGCAGCACCCTAACAAACGGGCTACGGATCGCGCCTTACACACACTTACGGCCGTGCACTACACTACCACACATGTCGGGAGACCGGTCGTGAGCTTACAGCTTGTCCTGGCTGAGACGATGTCCCGCTGGTGGGAGGTACCTGCTTGAGAAAACCCCGCAAGCTTACGAGAAGGTCGCCGCCGGATCTCACCACCACCGCCACCACCTTTGGAGGAAATGTACTACACATACGGGACTAATGACTTTAGCACTTGACAATCACAATAACAAAAACCGCCACCCGTGGGACTTTAGCACTTGACGCGCCCGAAAAACAATCAAAACACCGCCACCCTTGCTTCCGAGCCTCGTTCAGCCGCGCCAAACCAGGAAGCTTGCGATACGCCTTAGCACGACGTCGGGCGCTGCACGTCTGAATAGCCCCTGCCACGCGACGCGTCGCGGCGAGGCGCTGCGGTGCGGTGCGGTTGCGAAGGCAGGGGACTTGTGCCTGACTTGCGACAGCGCCTTTTAGCAACGACACATGCCGCGGCAGCCATTCGGAAGTACCAGTCTCCACCAACAGAACCAGTTGCGTGAAATTTGCTCGTTGGTTTCCTGTGGGAAAGTTTTCAGTGCTTCTTGCAAAATGGTATGATCGATTCACGAGAAAATACGTCCGGAAGTAAGAAAATGAAGAGAATTCTAAATATTTAAATAAAAGAAATATTTATCTTGACAGAATGGTTGCAACGTCTTATAGATTGATAGGTTGGAAAAGAAATGCTACTAAGATTCTGGAGATATCTCGTTGTTTATTTCCTAAATTTGAAGCCTAAAAATATCTGTACATACAATAACTAGTGGTGCTACACCAGTACGTGTAATACCAGTTTGGAGAAAAAGTTTAAAAGAACCTTATTATATAACATTTAAAAGCCGTAATTAGCTCAAAATATCCGAAAAATAGTATTTTATATATATTTTCTTTTATAGTTGAAACTAGTGAAGCTACAATAACACGTTCTTTCGCGCATTAGAAACGGTTATGTACAACTATAACACCTAAATCGGCCCATGTTAACACATCAGCCATCACTTGAAAAACTCATTACCAATTGTACCGCATTAGATAAGACAATTTCATATAACGCTAATGCATCAACACAAACTTGACAATCAAAAAACCGTTCCATCCACCCAAAAACACATCTCACGTTGTGTGTGATGAGAAGTTATTCTGAGAACGTTTAACTCCGATGTGGCGGTGTTCCCTTTGTTGTGTTACAATGTGATAACTTCTGAAAGATTCTAGCTATTGAAGAGCGGAAAATTCGAATTCCCGAATTTGAAAATAACGTGAAACTATTCATATTTATAAAAGACGTCTACATGACATTTTTTCAAAGAAAATATTTTTAGAACAAATTTCATTTTACAAAAAATATTTATCATCAATATTACGCTTTTTCAATGTTAAATTTTTGCAATTTTTGAAAATACAATGAGATCGCTGAAAATGGGACATGTGCCATTTTTTTAATTAACCGCTCTTGGCCACGCGAAAGAAGAACAGATTTAATTTACCATATCCATGATATTGTAACAAGTTCCTTGGTTACAGTATAATGGATCTGGTATACTGCAACTGTTCTTTTTTTCCGTGCACATATGAGGAATTATTTTAAAAGTTGGAGTGGTTTTTGAGTGTTTTTTATAAATCGCATTTCCTTCAAGCAAAAATTACAAGACAAATACTAGTTTAGAAAACTTAGGCACACTTATTTTAAAGATATAATTGTATAGAACAAATTGATTTGACGACAATAATCTATACCTTTTTATGCTGTACTTTTGAAATTTTAATTCTTCACAATTTTCAAAATTACAGAGTTTACCGAAAATGAGGGCGAATGATTTAACGTGGTCTAGTCGTTTGATTTCGTCTCATCTTTTCAACGGGTTACCTCCAGCCCTGAATAAAATTTAAACATATTTCGTGCTGATTCTTTACAAATTTCTGTCATAGTAACAGTTGAAATGCCGTCTAAACGTTTTTAAACTCCTCAATATTTATTTTGTTATATTTTGAATCCATTAAAGAGCGACACTGGAATAGCCAAGGACTTTTGCGAACTGAGTGTGTTAGATGGCGTGAGGTTGAACCGCAAAAGCACGTGTTTATCCCCGAGAGACAGTAGCACAACACTGAAGATGATTACGAGGATGACCGAAGACTTTCTGGTAACCCACTTTCAAACTGCAAACGCGGAGTCCGCCTCCGCGGACGGAGAAAGTAGGCGGCGAGGCAGCGGACGGATCGCATTGTGGCCGCCGGCTTCACTTGGGGCTGCGACGGATGGATCCGGTCTTCTGCGAGTTGCATAAAGCAGCGCCCTGCCACCTGCCATCTTTCTCTCTCCGCCATTTCACCCTGGGGACAAGCGAGTAGTGATGACACTTCCCCGGGTTTCACCCGGACTCTCCTACCTCCTCCGACGGGAAGGTCCTCCAGTTTGAGTCCAGACGGTGGCACCGGGAGAGATAACTCAGGGCATCAACTAATGTCATGGCAGTTCCTCTGACCGGGAGGTCCTAGGTTCCACTGCCGACGATTTTCGACACTTGCTGGAGAGCTAAATCCAATTCAGTCGCTGTCTGGAGGAGAATTCTAGCGGCCTGCTGCTCTGATCGGTAGTTTTCCGTGGTTTCTCCGATCAACATCAGACGAATGCCGGAGCAGTACCTTAACAAACGGGCCGCGGAACGCTCGCTATGTCAGTTTCCTCTTCCTTGTCCTGTTCTCACCCCTTACACACACACAATTACTCCAACGCGCACTACACTAACTCACATACCGAGAGACCGGTCGGGAGATTAGAGCTTGACCCGGCTAGAGGAAAGCCCCGCTAGCCGACGGTAAGTCGGCGCCCTATCTCGCCATACAGTGGAGGAGAAGATCGCCGCAAAAGCCGAGCAAAACTATGCATTACACTTACGGGACTAATGGCACTGGTAGTTGACGTGCCCTAAATCACTAAACAATCAATCAACCCGACAATGGTAGGATTTTGGACACTGAATAGAAGGTGGCAGGATCTTCGATTCTTGTCAAATTCCACCGGTGTGTGGATGAGAATTCCAGCAGCCGGTCGCTCTAACCGATAGTTTTTTGTGATTTCTCCGATCAACACCAAGCAAATGCCGGAACTGTACCCTAACAAACAGCCCACAGGCCGCGCACAATTTGTCTTCCTATTCCTTGACCTATCGTCATCCTTTACGTACTCACAAACAAAACACACACACACACACATATGTATCTTTGTGTATGTAGATTTAGGCGATTGATCATGGAAGATCGAGTAGACATTTTTGCTTTAAACCAATTTTTGATATCAAGGACCTACAAAAGTGGATTTTTCTTCATCTTTTGTTAGAGGAAGTACTGTATATAAAAGAAAGTATCCACTTTTTCAATATCAGAGCCTCGTATTAATAGTTTTTCTTTCGAAAAATCGCCGCATCATTGCAATGCTTTTGCCGCAGCATTACAATGTTTTCTCTCATAATATTTACGTAGTATAGAGAAAGTAAAACCAGTATTCCTTCGCCGACCGAATCTCATTCACGAACAATCTGTATTCCGAAATGAGTGCACGAATGGCTGACCAGTCATACTTATGAAGGAAATTGCCTGCTTCCTTAGTTGAACGATCTTGCTTCGTCAGCGTTTTCGAACTACACACGAATCGCTTGTCTAATTCTTTTCGTTGCGTATTTTATGACTAGTTTATCAGCCGCGCAAAATCTTTCGAGACCTCCATCCGAACCCTCCGCTCGATGACGTGAACAAACATACGTGCTATTAGCAGCCAATGAGAGAGGATTTTCCGAATAAGTGCGCTTCTCGACGCCCAAACCTTGAGCTAACACGATGAAATGAAGTATTTGCTGAGAACAAACCCGTTTCATCGCCGGTCCGGATGGCTGTAGTGCCGTAGCGATCTCGGACCGAAGGAGCGCGGTTTCGATACCCGCCTCGGGCATAGTTGTATCGTGTTCGTCCTTTCACCCCTTATCATCATCATCGTCATCATCATCATCATATCGTGTCATCCTCATAGTTACTATACGCAATAGGGGTCGCTAATGACCTAGTTGATGCAACCTTATATAAGAAAAAAAATTTTCATCTCTATGGGGTACCCGATGATGCACCTTTTTATGATTTCTCCTTTTATCGGTTATAATCTTCGTTATTCCCTTCCTTAGTGTATAGGCGGTGTACCTCAAATCATGTGGGCCTACTAGGCATCACCTTTCTCCGTACAATTAGAAATGCACCATGGTTTATTTCCAACCAATAGCTGCACAATGAATTCCAACTCGAAACTAGAGAAAACCACATCACGTATTACTCCACACAGTGATACCTCAAATCACCAGAATACTTCCCCCCCTGTTTGACAGAAATCTCACTCATGATATCATTATTAAAAAAATCCTTCCTTACAATGTTTTCCGAAATGTTACTCCATTGTGGATTCTCCATAAATCCTCCTTCCCCAAAAATGTGATTTTTAGAATTAAGTTATCAGCATTCAGTTTATATTAATCCAAGAATACAAATGAAGACTGTGAACTGAACTTTGTAAAACCTGAAAATGTTTGTAATAAAAAGGCATCAACATTTCTAGAGTTGTTAGATCTGGGGTGTGAAGAAACACGATATTTGATAAACATCCCTGCCCAGAGAACCGTCAGAATCTCTGTCTCAATGAGCAGATTTCAATGAGAACAGCTGTCTCAATGAGCTTTAGCCACCTCGACTAAGGACGAACGGTTAATTTATTTAAACAAAAAATAAATAACGATTGAAAGAAAAAATATATTACTAGTGTACACAAGCGAAGCTAGAATGAATCGTCGTGTGCTGTCATCTCTATTATGGACATTTATCTCCTTGATCTATCAACAAATTGACATGAAAAAGAGCACTACGGAAACTGGAATGAAATAATACTATTGTTATGAAGAATGATTAATGGCATAAAATATTTTATTAATCCCTTCTTAGCGTCTCCTTTTCTCAGCGTTTTCTTTTGAGGATGCACAATTCCGGCCAGTTCAAAATTGTTTCCTTTGCACTGAATTGTAGATTTTGTAGGTTTAATATATAATACTCCTAAACAGAATATTAAATTAAATGTTGAAAATCCTGAATGGTAGATGTTGATTTAGCTGAGGTCGTAACATGCAACCCCATGTCTACGACAATTACAATAGTTATTTTTATATTAATGCATAGAATTATCGTTTATTGCAGGATTTATTTTGACTTTTTTTTGGAGACGAACAATGGAGAGAGGGCAAGAAACTGTAATTTCACTATGAAATATAAAAAGTAATTAATATGACCGTAAATATTTCGTGTTCACTTGCTCACATACCACTTCGGTGGTACGAGGAAACTATAATACTGCTGCCGCATAAAAACGGTAATTTTTGTACAAAGAAACTCTTTTGAAGGATCTCTGATACACCAAAAGTGGATAATTCTTGTCCCTTTTCGTAATAAATAACTTTCTCTAATATTATTTATAGTCATAATCCATATATTGTGAGTACTTGATGCCAAAAATTAGTTTACGTCAAAAAAAAACAGTATCCTCTTTGTCTGTCTGTTCTATCTGTGAATAACGCTCGCGGCTCAACAGTTGACAGGATTTTGACCAAAATTGATATTCTCCAATTGATGTGGTTAGTCGTGGACCATTAAATTTGAAATTGATGATTTGATGTCGGGGCACTTTGAAAGCTCAGACATTTTTAATTTTTCTCAAAAACATCTCCAATTTTTTTCTCTCTCAGACAGAACAAAGAACACATCAAAACCGATTTTCGTCGAACCCTCTGAGGTGTGAAAATTGCAGGAGTTGCAAACTACGCGAGAAAGTTCTGTAGTAACAATACAACCGTCCCCTCCCATCGATTGATAGATAGATTTGTGTCGTTGCCGATTGTGACGGAAGGGTGCAGAAATCGCCGCGGGCAGTGATGTCACCTGCCGCAGGGGCGGGGGCGGGCCGGGGGCGGCACGTGCCGTGTTGCTGCAAGCCGCCGGGGACGCACGCGCTGCATTGTTGATATGGCAGGGCGAAGCGACGCGGCGTGCCGCCCGCCCGCCTGCCCGCTTCATTACGTAACAGCGACGCTTCAACTACCGCCTGGCGGCCGCAACCAAACTGCCTGCGCCTTCTGTAACAGGCACCGACACAGAATTACCTTGTGTTCTCCCACCGCGTTGACGATCAAATAGTGTAATTTGACATCATCTTTACAAACATTTTGTTTTCACTTAAATGATGAGCAACTTTATTTCAACGCCAACAACACGCCATCACCAGCGAATCACTATTTGTGAAACATTGTCTTCATGCAAACGAGTTTCCTGTAGTGGGAAAACTAATAATCAAATTCACAAAAATGGTCAAATTATTCGTTATATGGGTAGGAAAATATTGAAAGTTTTTTTTTTGCTTCAAAACCATTGTTCAAACATTTTACTTTATTTCAATTTTTTACTATCTTATTCGGCTAGTTCCTTTTCTTAAGATGAACAATATTTTAACAACTAATGAAACGTTAATGTTTTTTGTTTACACGTATATTGGTATTAAAAACCTTTGTAAAATTGAATAAACGCGTCTATTCTCAGTGCTATTCTTCGAGAATTTTTTCCTGCTATTGTAACTGCCTTCGTCTCTCTGCTTTCCATCTTTTCTAGGTGTATTGTCAAAGTATTTTCTTAAATTCACGAAGACCTGCAATATAACAAGGCATTTTTTATTCCACGCCGTGTATCGTGTTAACTGCACTAAATCATTAAAAATATTGCCATGATTTTAACTAAAATTAGGTGAGGTTCAGATTTCGTTTAATGTCAGAGCTATGTGAAATGCCATGATTGAATGAGCTAATGGTAACTATTATAATGATGACGTAAATGATGGAGCAGTGATGGAAAGAGCGGTCAAGAAAATTAGAACTAGTGGAGCTAAAATAGCACGTACTTTCTCTCCTGTATTTTCATGCAAGATTACACGAAAAGTTCTCAAATTGTACGAAAAATCGGGGTTTTGAACGAACGTAGGACCTGACCCATTCTCTCAAACATCCTTCACACTATTCAACAACAAAATTTGGAAAACATCACAGGGGCTTTATATAAAAAATTAAAAGTTCAAATATGGTTTTCCAATGTAAGAGTCCGTGACATCTGCCTGATCGATTAGAAAAAATCGATTTTGGAGAAAGTCGGCTGGACGGTTTAGCCGCTAGCGTTGTTCATAGATTTTTTAGCGATTTTTCGGTATCAAGAACCCACAAAATATGTATTCTGCCTACACTACGTGTTAGAGGATTTTTTCTCTGAATTTAGCAACTTTATTTATCCAGTTTTCGTTACTAGGACCCTGTAATACAAGGTTTTATGCCGAAAATTCGCCGTGTTTTCGCTTAGGATTACATAACTTTCTATCTACTCCATAGCGAGGAAATAAAACGTGTCAAAAGCCCGCTTTTACCGACCACAAATTCTCCATGGATTGGCCGGGGTTCGAACCCGGGCCCCAGCCGTGGAAGGCGTATGCCTTATACATTACATCAGTAAGAAGTTTCAGTTACGTTGTGCATGATAATATGATTAATGCAAATGTTGCGAGTGTAAAATACATACCTGTCATGGGGAAGCACCATGTTATAGAGAAACGATTTCAATTTTGAATTCAGCGCAAACCCTCCTATGTAGTTGACCTATGCGGTACAAAATCTGTTCTCCTTTGTAAAAGCGCGGAGTGGGGCCGCTCGAGCGCCGTTCGGTTCGAGGCGGTTCTCCGCAGCGGCGCGAGCGGCCACGGGGAAAGTCGCCCTCGAGGAGTGCGTAGCTCGGCCCCGCGCGCGAATGTTGACTGTGGGGGAGCGTCCGTTTCCGTGGCCGTCATTCACTGCGCCCGGCGCTTCCGGGCTGGCGCTCGCCGAGCGCACCGCCTCCGACTTTTTTCGTTTTTCCTTTTTTTTTATTTGCGCGAAGCGTGTGGATAAAACAATCACGTGTGATGCACTTTTGATTGATTGATTGATTAGTGCTTCCGGCCACGTCAACTGCTAGGGTCATTAGTCCCGTAAGTGTCGTTGGTGGCGCATGTTTTCATCGCGGGAGGTGGCAGTGGCGTTAGACGGCGAGTTCTGGCGCCGACCCTACGTCAGCCTGAGGGCATTAATTCCACCCAGGTATCTCCCTCTAGCAAGGCACCACCCCAGTCGGGACAACATCTAAGCTCTCGAAGCTAGTCTTTCGGCATGTGTGGTAGTGTTGTGCATGTTAGTGTAAGTTTGTGTATGTAAGGGGTGAGGATAGGACAAGGAAGAGGAAGGAAATATCGCGCGCGGTACATGGCACGTTTGTTACGGAACTGATCCGTCGTTCGCTTGGCATTGATCGGAGGAACAATGGAAAACTACCGATCAGAGAGGCCGGCCGCTATAATTCTCCAGACTGCGGCTCAATACTTTCTAGGTATCTCGCTAGTGTCAAAACTCTTGCCATCGTCGGGGCTCGAACCCCAGTCAGAGACACTTCAGTGATATCAGTTAATGCCCTTAGCCACCTCTCCCGGTGGAATCACTTGTGGAACTAATGGGTGTTGAGAAATTAGTGGGGCATGCTGTGATTGTATCTACGCGACCTTAACAAAAAGTCGTAGATTTGTTATTGCCAATTTGGCTCGGTTGGCTCCATCAATTCCAAGTCGACTTCAAGGCACTGGCCTTCGGCCTCGGCGATTAAAATATAAAACATCATCTAGATCAACGCAAAATTTTCAAAGCAATTGAATCCAATTTACAGATAAATAAATAAAAAATAAAATTCAAAAACGCGAGATTAACAACATTTAAAAAACTAAACATTTTTGTTCCCGAGCTATAGAAAACGTATTTGCAACGGTAAATGAACTGCAAATTTCATTTTTCTGTATTGCTAACAAAATTGTACCTCACCCCCAGCTCTACTCCTACCACTGCAAGCAAAAGGAGAGCTCAACAGAACGTGCACATAGTGAAGCTACATTTACGTCCA
>BOPP01000048.1:2471189-2483337 GCA_017312745.1 Gryllus bimaculatus
ATCTATTTTTCGGTATGAAGGACGCACAAAACACGGATTCTTGCTATACCACGTGTTAGATAATTTTTTCTATATTCAATAACTGGATATATCAACTTTTTCGTTATCAGAATCCGACAATAAGTTTTGTGTCGCAAATTCGCCATTTTCCGGCGCACGATTACGACACTTACTCTTAAAACGTTAGTTAGTGCGAAAAATAAAAATAAAGTGCCACTTTATAGTTTTAGTGACGCATATCCTGTTATCTCGACGGACTGAACAAATATCGGGACTCACCAGTTACTCCGTGGTCAGCGCTTAGCCAGGGCAAGCAAAGCGGCCCCTTCGGGCAGCCTTCCCATTCCTTTTTCTATCCACACCCCTTACACAAGCTTACATCGACATGCACTACACTACCGCACAAGCCAGGAGACTGATCGGGAGCTTAGAGCTTGTCCCGGCAGGGGCGGTGCCCCGCTGATGGGAAATGATTGGTTGAGGAAAACCCCTCTAGCCGACGGTAGGTCGGCGCCGGATCCCCCTATACAGCGGGGAAAGACCCCCGCCTCCTCCCACCTCCTCCCATAGAATCATGCACACCACGTACAGGAGTAGTTGTGTCGGTATCGCTAACAATCAATCAATCAATCAATCTCAACCAGTGCTTATTCCCATCTGTAGAGTCGAGTGATAGGTTAATTCCTTCTCCACATATAGTCTTGACCCATTGTTCGAGGAAATCTCTGACATGCGAATATTTTGTCTCTCTTGTTGCAGAACACGAAATAACTGAAACTCGAAAAACAAAGGAAGATCCTAATTTGTTTTAAATTTACAACACCTGAAACAAGCCAACTGGCTTACATGAAGCCATCGACCATATGGACTCACAGTATGTTCAGTTAGCATAAAAAGAACTGCGAGTCATTTGTCTTCAGTCATCATAGATCACCTTGTATTCTGTGAAGGATGTAGAGTGGCATGTAATACATTCATGAGAGGCCATATGTAAATTGCAGTGAAATGGCATCAAGGTAATTAGAGATTCAGTTGACTGAGAAATGAATGTCGTATGCGTGTCTAATGAGCATATTCTTAGAAATTGCTTCATTCAAAGATGAGACGCCAGTAATAACCCTGGACACATTTACGAATGCCCTTGTCCCACTGCTTCTGATATGATTTGGCAATGACAAAAAATCAAATTATCCAGAATTACTTTCTGCTCTCTTTTATCTATGACTAAATTAAACTTGTGTTAATTCAACTTTGCTAAAATAAATATGTAAGGGAACTCACGAAAACGTTCATGGATGAAGATGTGTAGTTTCATCTTTATAAGAAGCTTAATGTAAATTGACTAAAGCCGAATTATACTTTGTACTTAATGCATGGTAATTGATTACAATAGCACCTTTTAAACGGTTTGCACAAAACATCTCCAAGTAAAAATAAACAATACCCTACCTTTACCTACCGCAATTCTAGTCGATATGTGAAAAGTAGGAAATATGAGGGTGCAATGCGTTTTCAAAACATCCAATAGGACCTACGAAGACCTCTAAGACCAGTACTCGTAGTTGATCGCAATTGCCAGACGCGAGAATAAAGACAGCAATCTTCGAATACAGAAGGTAAAAAACAAACAAACACGAATTTCTAATATGTTGATATTTCATGAAAGTGGAATAGATGAGCTGAAAAATTATTTTATTTTTAAATATATTTTATGCCTGTTGATTCTACATATCTTCCAGGTGCAATTTAATGTATTTGCATTAATAGCAAAAATACAGTATGATACGGTATATTTAAAAACTGTGATGTGGTATGACGTTTTTATTGTGATATTCGTAATCTATGTATACAATTGAGTTCGTTACGCACTCTACCTTCCTGGAGGTTAAAGTCTTGTTCCCTAGTGTAATCAATCAATGAAACAATCTAAAGCGGACTGTATCGTTATTCAAGCCGGGAAAGATTATTTCAATGAATTCTCAATAACTCGGGGAGCTAAAGAAAAACTACATTATACACTATATTCGGAAGATACCCATGAATCAATGTTTACCCAAAGCTGAAACTTGTTAATTGATATAAACTTGTTAATGTGAATAATTTTTTTAAGATTCGCTGTATCTCTGTTCTGACTACGCTCTGTCAAACTTCGACAATGTAGCTAACTGGTGGTTATTGACTGCGGATCATATTAATGAAGCAATTTCTCTTTAAAACACACAGACATTACCCTGTATTTTATACCCCATTTTATAAACAACACATTTAAATATTCATATTAATTTAATGTAATGTCATCTCAACTATGGATTATTTTACTACTGGATTTAAGCCGGAATTTCGCCAGCATGGGGAGAGTCCGTTAAATACTTTAGAGCGAGTAGGTCAAGTTTCAGAAAGAATGAGCATTGGATGTCTTGAGTCATTCAGAGAAAGTGCAGTTTACTTCTCGTGTTTTTCTCAGCTAGTCAAGAACGGATTTTGCAGGTTCAAGCGCCTTCCCTCCGCCAGTAGGTGCAAAGATATTATTTCATTCGATTAGCCCACTTACGTAGACATGTTTGTCACCGTCAATTGTTGGTGCAATAATGCCTGAAAGTTTTCCACTTTGGACGCCCAAGAAAACAATTTTGAAAATCAATTATAAAAACAGTGGAAAAAGTGCGTTTTTAAAACCACTAATTCATTGGCTTACTGTGATAAAAGTAAGTCCTTTTCGTATTTCACAAACATCACAATTCGTTGAAAATAAAAATTTTGATTTTTAGGAGTAGAGAAGAGTTTTCCAAGACCGATAAATTGTCGGCATCCGAAGAAAAACAAAGAAATCAGAAGGAAAAAAAGGACAACAACGAAGAATGAAAAAAATGTATATAGGAGTAGGAATGAGAGGAAGAAGTGAACGTTAAAATGTCCCAGAAATAGGCTCACATATATATAATTCTCAGAGTTATTAATAGATTGTGGTTTGAGAAAATAGACTAATAACTTGTATTTTTAACTAATATATAACGATATTTATTAGTTTTAAAATAATATTTACAATAATTTCTACAATTGACAGAATGTAAAATAACCCACCGATAAGAATGTAGATTACATAACTCATTCCAGTAAATGTTATTGGACAATTGTTTTTTACATTTTGTTAGAGTTACGTTAATATTTCTTAAATCTCTGAGCTTTCATGTTAATTCATCCTGCATCAAGACTTTTTTGTTATTCCCCCTACGTTACCTTCTATTTATTCTGCAGCAACTCTCGCGACATTCATTTTAAAGGTTCAGCATCATAAGTGTATCATCATTGTATTCAATTAATGTAATACAATGCATTCTATGCTTCGTAAAACGGTGTACGTTTCTCAGAAGCGGTTGGAAGAATAAGAGAATAACGAATACGGGGCGTAAAAAGTCAATAAGAGAAATGACACAATAAAACATTTGATTTGTGTTATTTAGTCTATATTTGAACTGCGCCACATAACTGAATTTCCGTATTTTGTGTGTCACTTCTTACGATACAATTCACGTCATATGACAGCAGGGAAGAAGCGGGAAAGAAGCTGTCTGCCATCAAATACTTGCATTTTTCAGTTAAAATCGAAACTGTTCCATTCTTTTTTAATTTTTCCAGACTCCCTGGAATCTAACAATTCCATAGACACTCTTCACATGACCGGAGAACGCAATAAATTACTGCGGGCATTAGATTTTAGTATTTTATATAGTTTGTAATTTTGATTTATGTTGTATAAATCCTTCTAAATTGCACCTCGCAAAACAGAGCGTAAGGTAAAAAAATAATAAAACATACTACAAACGTTCTATAATACTGAACATATTTTCATTTAAAATATCTCTGCATTCTCCAAAACAAACCATTACTTAAAACTTGAACAAAATGGCAAAAATTCTACGGTGTTTCATCTAAATTTCTATTCTTTTAATTTAAATCGAATTATTTTTATTTTGAATGTTCAGTGACGTCTGCAACTTCATTTTCTTCTAATTGAACAGCACTGTTTTAATAAACACAATGTATATTAAACTCGTAAAAAGCTCTCAAATTGTCGTTGAGCTCTGTTTAACACTGAAAGCTTTTGGCTTGTGAACCTATGCTACCTCATCTTCGCTCATTAGGAGGGCGCCACGTCATCTCTCTGGCGGAATGGTGAATTCACCATTGAATTAACCGTATTCGTGAGAATTAAATTCGTGCACAGCTATGGATAAAAAAGTGGTGATTCTCGGAGCAATTTCTCTAATCCATCATTCGAGACCTGGTATTTCGCCAACCATAATATTAGATTTATCTCCGCCATAAAATTAAACCGAAACACGAGGATGTAGATAGTCCTATATTTTCATGTTAGCATATTTATATTGTAATGTCAACTAAAAAAATATATTTCGTAAGGCATAAAAAACTCATCTTTAATAAATGTTGAATTCTCCCCAATGGTTACGCCACTGTTCTTCATTCTAAGAAGTCTTTGGACGTCTCTAAATAACGTAATAAAGATAAACTTTCATAGAATTTTCAGTTACAAAAAGTGCTCTGAAAATAAGCTGATGATGACCTCTTTGTTGTAAATTCAGTAGTGTGCGGAGTTTATGACAAGCATCTGCATCTTCCAATGGCCAAGCTTTCACCAGGAACCCCTTCAAATCTGGGCAGTGGAGGCAAGGTAGCAACTTCTCAACAAAGTGAAGGAAGCAATGACGAAGCTTCATCGCAAAAGTCACGAGCATAAAATGTTTCCGCGTTACACATATTATTATATAATTTCATGTCATAGCCTAAACACTGTACATGGCATTTCACATACTGTGTTCTCAGTCCCTTGTATGTGAATGATATTTTCATTTTTTTTGGAAACTGTTGGTTTTTGGAAAATAAAAAAATCATCTCTTGCCGAAATGTAAATATTTAAGGCATCGAGCTTAGCAGATGGCTTTTGTAAAGGAGAGAAAAAATCGAAAAACATATCATTACTTTGTGCTACGGTAAATTAAAAAAAGTATAATTTTGGGAAAATGTGTACAGATTTTTCGTAAAAATACGTTGAAACTTCAATGAATGCATTAAATCGTAATTTATGTTTAATGTAAATATTTGGGTATTAACTATAATTAAAGTAAACGTTCACTAAAAAGGTGGGTTGTAAATTTGTTTGTAGTGTTTGAAAAGTTTCGATTCTAAATATTTTAATGGATTGTTTTGCTTAAGTATTGTAACTGCTATTCTCAACGTTAAACTTTCATTATTATAGAAATATCATTCACCTGACAATAATTCAATTTTTTTCAAAAATTCGCAAAATGTTGGGGTATAATATATATTTATTGCTCTAAGCACTGAAATATACTCTGTAAGAAGATGTGTACATGATAACATGTAAGATTTGATACGAAAGTGTAGTAGTGTTACAACAGCTCGTATTAATAGAAGCGGCTACGCATCAGAATGGCAGAATGTGCATCGCGGAGCATATTTTGTTTCCAGGAAACCAACCCTTGTTTCATAGGGACATGTGGAATTGGCATGTCTTGGTTAAGATCGAGGAGAGAAAAGTGTGCTGCGTGCACTTTGTGAAGCTGAGAAGCATATTGCTTCTCTCCAAAGTTCTTCCCCATAGTTATTATCTGTTTGGCCTGGAGGTTTGTTAGTTTTAACCACGTCCTTCCTTACCGTAAATTTAGAAGATTAAGTTGAAATAGGCCTTAATAAGTTAGCAGTCCAATTTCATTCCTTTTCTAAGTGACAAAAGGTGTCAAATGATAATTCTTTTAAACTTCAACTAACCCCAGTTATAAAAACGGAGTATTCTAATATATAGACGCATGTAGATTGCTGGATATTTCGTTCATCTATAGTCCCTAATCTTTGCCACTCGCGAAACAAAACAAGAAAAACTACTTTACAACTGCACAATGTACGAAAATAGTAAGTTTTGAAATCGAAGTTTTGAATCGATGGACAAATGACGGTTTAATTATATTAATTTTAAAGTATTAAATTAAGGGTATATGTACTTCCAAATCTATTAATAAGAGCAAGTGAGAACAAACCTAGCGCTCACTACCTTTCGTTGAATGAAAAAAAAAAAAACACGAAAAGTCGTTGAGTAGAAAACTCAAACTTCTTTCTAAACGATAACCCTTAATGTTTTAAATGTACAGATATTTCAAAACTACGATCTAGGGAATCATGAACGTATACTATTAAATGTTTCGTCGTGCGTGACATGGGTTTATTAGTTTGAGAACAGATTTAAAATATCAAAGCGCAGTTTGCACAACCGGAAACTTATTACAAATAATAAGAAAATATGTAGTAAATTTTAGGAAAGATTAGGAAAAGATGCGTTATTTTTGGGATCCGATACACAATAACATGGTTTTGATGTAACATCAAACAACTACGAAGTAAATTTGTGTAAAAAAAACAGGAAACGTTTCCTTGCTAAACGTTTCCGTTCCACAATAAAATTACATAAATATTTTTGTTAATGCTGGAATAAAATCTGGAATGTTTTGTACGTCCATTTGATAGGGTTTTGTTGTATGCATAGTGAAATGAATGTGTATGAATACTAGACTTTGGTGTTACGAATGTTCTATTCATTTCTCTCTCTCTCACTCTGGTACTACAATTTAATTTTGCTGGTAAAATTACTCGTAAATGCTAGAATAGATGAGAATTTGGATTTGACAATTAGATCGGAACAAGGAAGAATGAAATAACATACATGGTAAATCAAAGTATCTCGAATAGATGGAGCTTTTAGCGTTTTACTAATTGTAAGCATTGTGGCACTATCTGCCAGCAAATGGTGAAACGATAGAACCCACAGTACCAGAAGTGACCGAGCGGAGCGCTAGTGCCTTTAGCAACGTTTCGTCGATTACTCGATGGTGATGTCGACTCTTAAGCTCTTCATTTGAAATGTACGTTTTTGTAGTTAATAAGATTACATTGTAATTTCGAATCTTCTAAACCCCTCATTTGAATCAATCGCTTTTGTATATTATGAAGTTTCAAGTTTTTTTTAACAGTCTATTTTTGTTGTTGTTGTGGAGCGTTCACATTCATCGATTATATTTTTGTCGCAATCTGGGCTTCAAAATCTCAGTCTTCACCATGAAAAATCAACCACTTTGCCACTTACCAAGAAAATGCTTATTTCTATGTTTTAATGAATGTTACAATCCTACAGTTCTGCAATCATTAATGTTCGACGTTATATCTCACTTTTTTCAGAAACTCATTTTATATTTTTAGACAAAATTTCTGCTTTGAAACCGAGTACTTGGATGTAGCAAAAACACATTTAAAAATTCCCTTAATCACTTACCCAATTTGAAAAATATAACCTATTTTTCCGTATTTTAAAGATTGAACCAAATTCTTTCAAGAGCTGAATCACGGGGTTCGTCACATCGAAGTTGTTCTCATGAAACGAACATCCCGAAAAAAACTATTTCAATTTGTAATAATTTTTACCCTATAATCGGTTGTAATAATTTAATTTCAAATTTCAAACATTCACACTGCATAGAAGGAGAATACGTACAAAGCAGATGATTAACTACACCCAAGTCCGACCTACCTCTTTGCATATCCGACACTCATGCGTTCAGAATAGAGACTATGACTTGTTTTTTCATGTCCCATTCAAATAAGAAGTAGTGAGAGCAAAAAGAAAGGAAAACACGAAAATGGTGGCTTTTACGTGTTTTGAAAAAAACAAAAACAACTTTTCTGGCACTCATACAGACGGCGACCCTGAAAGAAAAACGTGACAGAAATACAATAGATAGACAATACAATAGACAATTGTAGATACCAAACTATGAAAGTAAACATGTACAGAATACTAGAATATTGCGTTTCCCTTTCATTTATACATGGAATTTATGCATTTTCATGGAAGCGGTACCATCGATTTAATTTTTTATTCAGCACTTGCCGCGTTGGCAACGTTCTTATGAGATTTGTCTCGAAGCACGCGGCGGGGAAGAAAACGACGAAGATTCAATATCGCCCCCTTGCTGCGACGGACGAGGTGCAAAAATTCAATGGCCGCCTCCAGTGGCGCTCCGCTGCTTGTGGCGCAGAGCGGCACAGTGGGACACTAAACATTTATTTTAGACATTCGCTGGTAAAGGCTGGCCTTTGAGAAATTTTCAGAAATGCATGGATTGAAGCGGCGGTGGTTGTTGCTGAACCCTAGTTCACTGTGATCTGAGTGGCTATCATTTTACGAGATTCCTCGGGCCTATCAGTTTTAACATTTTACCTTGATCTCAAACGCAGTACGAGATATGACTTTTATTATGTTTCGTGCGATATTTGATTTAATGTTATGGAGGAACAGGCGTTTCCGTTTCGTCCGAATAGCGTTTGGATTCAACTAGGGTTTGGATTCAACTAGGGTTTGGATTCACCTAGGGTTTGGATTCAACTAGGGTTTGGATTCAAGTGCAAACGTGAAAGCCTGTGGACCGTTTTGCTTACAAAACATTGCGTCTTTCCTCACGTACTAAGGAGAGTACCATCTTTTTGCATCGTCGCGTGCCTCCGTAGGTTCTAAGAGAAATCTTAGTGGACTTGCTTCAAAAACAGTGTGCTAATTTTAAGAGAGCATTTGAAGTCATACAGGAGTGGAAAGTTCAACATACCAAACTTATATTTAATCTTATATTTACGTTTGTGAAAAGCACCAAGCAGATTCAGAACCTTACTACAATAAGAAATGTCAGCCCATAAAAGCATTAGAATTTTCTCTTAAGCACTACGAATGTTTAGAGTGAGCTTAAATATTACCTGTCTGTTGTTCTTTTACTACTTGAGCTTCAAATTTTCTTGCGATCGGCCCTTGTCATATCCGCCCACAACGCTTTCTCGCGGTAATCACGGAATGTCCTAGAGAATACATTACCTTCTTTTGTAAAATTTAATAACTCCCATGAATTTATGAGAGATAACGGGACAAAAACTATATCCCACTGAGAGAAATGCAGTTCTACCTCAATTCACTTTCAACGTTTCGTTTCTGACTTTTGACCATTTAATAAAACGCTTTGAAAGAGACGCTACAAAAGTCTGGAATTACTAGCCTGTGATTCCATGGAATTTGACGCACATAATATAGTGGTATAGTACACTTTTATTACCATGAAAACATATTTATAGAGCCAAAATACACATTGATCAAATAAAATTTAAAAGAACATAAATATACACAGTAAGTGAAAACATGGTGTCAAAACATGATAGGTGTCAAAACATGGAATTCCGAGATAATTAAAAAAACTGTATCAAAAACTCTCGGGGCATGGCTGATGCGCATTGTCAAGTGGCGACAATTTGAATCCCTAAGAATGAGAATTTCAGATAGCCCATATTACACCGCATTGCGCTTAACGCCACGCGTTTTAGCAGAAAATGCAAATTTTCACATTTTGGAACGCAGCCAGGGTTTCATTTATACTCTACAATTGTGAAAATAAGGAAAACAAATTGCATAATGAATAAGAAGAAATTAAGGACCGTGTTGTCCGACACGGTTCTTTTTATGTATTATTCAATTTGTGCGATTTTGGGAGACTTAATTTACAATCTAAATGGAAAAATCATTTTCGAGAAAATCATCACGAGCTTAGATGCGATGTTGTGGACTTACAGAGACATACTCCATTATGCTCGGTAAATTGAAAGTTACTGCCGGAGAAATAATTCTTAAGTTGACGAAAGCGGTAAGGCATGTTAAAATGTTGTCTTCGAACATATTATAACGTACTATTTTCTTAGAAAGTATGTCTAATTTTTAATTTCTTACACAGTGTTTATCTTTATTTTCAGGTGTTCATTGTGGCTGTTGGCGAACCAATGATATTTTTCAAGTATACTTCAAAAGGTATGTTCCATCAATTTTTTCCATTTAATTTCCAATTTTCTGGCATTTTTTTCTTTTTCCTTCCACCGGCGAATGTTTGTACTTTGGCACGTTTGTGCAACCACCAGATAATCGATAAAATCTATATTATTTTGGGAATATCTTTTTTCTTACCATGACAGTCAACATTAAAAATATGGCTGCAAAATCAATGTACATGAAATCATTTTAAAATCAAAGAGCGCCCAAAGAGCGCATTCTCCGACGACCGGTGCTCTCCCAAGCACTGCACCTCGTCACGCTCTTCAGCTCACACTGCGTTTACTCTTTGGCCCTATGTTTCAACATGCGGACCTGATTGTATTAGCAGCGCAATGAGCCACCGACTTACAGCGTAGAAGCTTCCTGGTTCTCGCTGCAGAAAGCAGCGCAGCGTCGGAGAGAAATACCAATTTTCTGTCTACGTCTGACACTAGCTGCAACTTTATTTGATTAATTTCGCCTGTTATTGAAAATAAAAAAAATCAGTTAATTCTTGACGGCTTTGAATGCAATTCTAATAATGCTTGGGGAATTTATTTTCGTTTTATGCTAGGTTTGTTGGTTCAAAATGTGAGTTTGATGAGTTTGTTCTTTTACATTTGGTCGGTAGTCATCGCGAGCATCTGGAACGGTCGTTACTTAATGAAATGGCCGTGAATGAGTGTATGGTCCAAAGATAGATATAATACAAAAATTGTTTGTGATTTGATTTATTTATTTAATGAACTGTATGTGACGTATGGGGGAGATAATCAGCTGCGCACGTTTTCTAGAGTTCCAGAACCGTTTCCCAAAATTTAAACTATAAAGAGTTGAAAGATGAATTAAAGTTTTTAAAAAACAATAAAAAAAGCACGAGATTAGCACCATTTGTAGAAACTAGACGTTTTCGTTCCCGAGTTATAGAAATCTTATTTGCATCGGCCTACAAACTCCAGATTAGATTCCTCTCTATTGCCAACAAAATAGCAACTCACCCCAGCTCTACTCTACCACTACCACTACTACAAGAAAAAGAATCGTTCAAAAAAATGTACGCGTAATGAAGATATATTTATGTCCAGAGCATAGCAAAGACCCATCTAGCATTTGCTAGGAATGGATCAAGGAAAATTGACAAAAACCTGATCGAGATGGGTTGTTGATGCTGCCGGCTAATCATATTTTTCATGAAAGTAAGAATCTCTACTGATTTAAGAAAGAATACATTCCCGGAAAATTACAGATCTTTCATTATTGCAACATTTACCACGGTAGTACTCGTTGTAAAAGTGATCACGTATTTTCGTGTTTCGTGTTTGTTTGTATGAATTATATTACCGGCAATTATCTCGATGCAGAACTGATACAAAAACTCGAGCGCTTACTGAAAATCAAAGCTTGAGCCGAGTACATGGAAGGTGAAAATAGCTGACACAGACGCTGCTTATAAAAGTTTATAAGTAATGTTTGAATATATTATTTTAATAAACTTAGTTTTAACTAATTTACATGAATTGCTTGCGTTATATGTTGGTGTTCTAAATTTTGGACAATACGTTTCCGTCATTCCATGGAGCTGTAACCTATGGTTTGTTGGGGCACCAGCCGCGTTTGCCGTCCACTATTCTTTTTTTAGCTTACTTGTGTCATGTTTCTAAATGATTTCATCACCAGACTATTTCCAAAAACTTAAATGATAATCTTTTTGAAGAAATTGTTATTTTTTTCATATCATTCCTTCCATCATATTATTATATTCATTAGTCATCATCATATTATTATTCAATTTCAGTAATCTATTATTTAATGGTCTTCCGTTGCTCTTTCATCCAGACAATCCACTTCGTCTGGTCTCTCACACACGCGCCCACCCGCTCGCTGTGCGTGGCTCTAACCCTCATACACCCACATACTCCTCTCCCCTACCATTTCTACCTCCCCTCACCCTTTCTTTCATGCGGTCGGAATCACACCCCACCCCATCGACTCTCCGCCTCCCACTCGCTACGAAAAACCCAAAATACCCATCCACCCCCGGCGCGCTCGGTGAATTGCGCGCGGGCGTTTTATTCGCGAGTCGTGCGCGCGCCGCTAGAACACGCGTAAGGAGGCGCGGCCACTCGGGCGGGGCTCTCTGATCTTGGGAACGGGCGCAGCGGGCGCTCTTACGCGGCTCAAAGGAGCGCGTTTCCCTTGCGCGGGCCGCCACGCCCCCGCCCC
>BOPP01000048.1:2483362-2512047 GCA_017312745.1 Gryllus bimaculatus
ACCCGCCCCCCCCCCCCCCCGTCGCCCGCCGCCCCCCTCCGCCCTTGCTCGCCCGTGGTCTGCTCCACGCGGCCCCTCGGCTCGCCGCCTCGCTCCATTGCTCGCAGCAGACTTCGGACTGGCATCCCGTGTCGCCCCCACGACTGCTCGCTACCCCCTCCAATCCCCGTCCCAACACCCGCCCCTGCCCCGCCCCTGCCCCGACCCCTGCCCCGCCCCTTGCCCCGCCCCTGCCTCCCGGCCCCTGCCCCGCCGCCTGCCCCGCCCCTGCCCCGCCCCTGCCGCCGCCCCTGCGCCCCGCCCCTGCCCCGCCCCTGCCCCCCCCTGCCCCGTCTCCCCGCTCCGCCCCGCTCCGACCCCCGCTCCGCCCCGCCGCCGCCCCGCTCCGCCCCCGCTCCGCCCCCGCTCCGCATCCCCCTCCGCCCCCGCTCTCCGCCCCGCTCCGCCCCGCTCCCGCCCCGCTCCCGCGCGCCCCCGCTCCGCCCCCCGCCTCCGCCCCCGGCTCCGCCCCCGCTCCGCCCCCGCTCCGCCACCCCGCTCCGCCCCCGCTCCCGGCCCCCCGCTCAGGCCCCCGCGTCGGGCCCCCGGCTCGGTGCCCCCGCTTGGCCCCCCGCTCCGGCCCCCCCGCCCCCGCCCCCGCCCCCCGCACCCCCGCTCCAGCCCCCGCTCGGCCCCGCTCCGCCCCCGCTCCGCCCCCGCTCCCGCCCCCGCTCCGCCCCCGCTCCGCCCGCCCCCGCTCCCGCCCCCGCTCCGCCCCACGCTCCGCCCCCGCTCACCTGCCCCCGTCTCCGCCCCCCCTCCGCCCCCGCTCCGCCCCCGCTCCGCCCCCGCTCCGCCCCCGCTCGGCCCCACGCGCGCGCTCGGCCCCCGCTTCGAGCCCCGCTTGGCCCCCGCTCCGGCCCCCCGCCCCGCCCCCGCCCCGCCCCCCGCTGCCGCCCCCGCTCGGCCCCCGCTCCGCCCCCCGCCTCCCGCCCCCGCTCCGCCCCCGCTCCGCCCCCCGCTCCGCCCCCCGCTCCGCGCCCCGCCTCCCGCCCCCGCTCGCCCGCCCCCGGCTCCGCCCCCGCCTTCCCTCCCCGGCTCCGCCCCCCCGCCTACCCGCACACCGCCCCCGCTCCGTCGTCTCCCCCCCCTGCCTTCCGCCCCCGCTCCGCCCCCGCGCTCCGCCCCCCTCGCTGTTCGGCCCACCGCCCTCGGCCCCCGCTTCCCGGCCCCCGCTCCGGCCCCCCGCTTCGGCCCCCGCTCCGCCCCCGACGCCCGCCCCCCGCCCTGGCCACCCGACTCCGCCCCCCGCTCGGCCCCCGCTCCGCCCCTTCGCCCTTCCGCGGCCCGCCGCTCCCGCCCCCGCCTCTCGCCCCGCTCGCCTCCGCCCCACGCTCCGCCCCCCGCTCCGCCCCCGCCTCCGCCCCACCGCTCCGGCCCCCGCCTCGCCCCACGCTTCGGCCCCCGACTCCCGCCCCCGACCTCCCGCCCCCCCGCGCACTCCTGCCCACCCCCGACTCTGCACCGCCCGCTCCCGCACCCCGCTCGCCCCGCTCCGCCAGCCCACCGCTCGCGCCCGCCGCTCCGGCCCCGCCTACCCGCCCCGCGCCTACAACCGGCCCCCGCTCACGCCCCCGCGCCATCCAGCCCCCGCTCGCGCCCCCCGCTTCCGCCCCCGCTCCGCCCCCGCTCCGCCCCCCGGCTCCGCCCCCGCTCGTCCGCCCCCCCGCCTCCGCCCCCGCCCCGCCCCGCTCCGCCCCCCGCTCCGCCGCCGCCCGTCCGCCCTCCGCCCGCCCCGCTCCGCTCCCGCCTCCGCCCCTTCGCTACCCCGCTCCACCCCCCTCCGCCCCGTCCGCTCCCGCCCCCGCTCCCCGGCCCCCGCCCTCCGCCCCCCCTTACCGCCCACCGGCTCCGCCCCCGCTCCGCCCCCGCTTCCGCCCCCCGCTCCGCCCCCCGCTACGCGCCCCCGCTCCGGCCCCGCTCCGCCCCCGCTCCGCTCCGCCCGCTCCCGCCCCCGCTCCCAGCCCCGCTCCTGCCCCCGCTTCCGCCCACGGCTCCGTCACATCCCCGCTCCGCCCCCGCTCCGCCCCCGCTCCCGCCCCCACGCAGCTTCCGCCCCCCGCATCCGCCCTCCCCTTCACAGTTCCCGCCCTACCCCCGTTACAGAAACCAGCACCCCCATCGCCCCCGCCTCGCCCTGCTGGCCCCTGCCTCCATTCGCTGCTCCAAACTCGCTTCCTCGATAGTCCTTACACCCAACTGTGAAACCACTCCGCCCTCTTCGCACCAACCCTTCGCCTCTCCGATGCACTCCCACTGTCACCGCCTGCGTTGCACCCCCTGCCAAGGGGCGTTCGGCGCGACATGGCCCCAGGGCGGCATTACGGCGCTCGAGTTCTGGGTCTGGTGCGGCGCGACGCCGAGTTTTGCGCAGCGGGTGTGGCTACCCCTGGTGAGAGCGCAGACATGGATAAGACGTTTCGCCATGGCCTCGTTTTCCTCGCGCCAGCTCAAACGCACGCCGCTGCCATTCAATGAACCCCCGAAATCGCTCACGAGCGCCGTGCAGAGGCCTTGACGTCTGTCCTTGCTCGACAACTCGAGCGCTGGGTGATATGATTCTTACCAGCGCAGCGTCGCGCGCCGCGTGCCTTGTGACAAGCTTGCTAGCTCATCAGGTAACATATCTGTATCCATCCTCCTAGTACGCCTAAATCTAACTTATCTTCTCGTCATCCATGTTCCTATTAATCTCAGCATACAATCTTGCAGGATGTGCGTGCTCTCCGGTGGTGCTCAATCGACATCACCGAAATCATTATATATTTAACTTTTATCTCTCTACACACGCCACACTGGGTACTGCTCGTGCTAATTTTCGATGACTGCCATACCCTAATAAGTATATAGCTGCCTCGGTTTCGATAACAATTACTATGGTGTCCGTTGCCCGACGCTCGCGGTACTCAATCAGAACACAATCTTCCAACACAGAGTCAACACGCACGCGGCTTCTTAACTCACACTTTACTGTATCTCGGGCATACAAGAGTGTGCATTTCCATAGATCTATAACATACTTCATCTTGCCACCGAATCTACGCTGAATGTGCGTCCGCTCTCTGTCGTGTGCTGGCACAGCAATCTCTGTCTATCTCCTTTACACCCGGTCAGACTGATAGCGCGGCTGCGACATACCATACAACTCCGTCTGACTCATCCAACATCTACACCATACGACTCCGTCTCTGAAACCCCTTAGTGTCTCCGGCTTTCATAACAATAGCTCTGGGATTGAAAACGTTGCTATGGTGGCCAAAACAAAACACACGGTATTGGGAATTTTTTGTCTGATGTGTTTTTTTTTTTCAGATACATCAACGCTTGGCTATTTTAAGCTTTGTTTAAAACCAGGTTTTTTAATTAAAGGTTAGCCGGAGGGAAATCCTCTTTTTCTGTGGTCTGGGTTTTGGGTGGGTGGAGAGGAATGGTAGAGTCGCATGGCCCGGCGCGCAGTCCAAACGCCACGCGCTGCATTCAATGAGCCCCCGAAATCGCACGAGCGCCGTGAGGGCCCTGCGTGATGAGCGCCGGTGTTTAGCATCGCGCGCCTTTGCAAGTTGCGCCGGTTTTTTTCCTCCTTTTTGTTGGCTAAGCCAATCAAATGTTTCTCTTTGTATTCCTACTGTTTGGTTCTAATTATGTGTGGTTGCGTTGAATACAAGTGATTGTATTTGTTTTCAAGAGAATTTCTTTTTTTTTCAACCAAATGGAAAATTTCCTTGTAATTGCCTTTTTTACAACGCCAGCTGCTTCTCGTGCGGTTTTTAAGCTGTGTACAGCGCAGAGTATATTAAAAATGTCAGTGTATCATACAGTTGCCTTATTAGTGTAGTCGCGGGGGCGCAATAATGGGGTACAGCGCGCAAAAGGTGAGGTAGAACATTTAATTTTTTTGTTTATATCGATATCACTTAGAAAGCCCTAAGGTCTCCTATTTTGGAGAAATGTTATGGTGGCCAAAAAACACGGATTGGGAATTTTTTTTCATGATACCCAACGCTTGGTTGTTAGCTTGGTTTAAACCAGTTTTTAATTAAGGTAGCCGGAGAATTTGCCCTTGGTATCTGATATTTAGCTTTTGTCGAAGGACATTCAGAATGTTTAACGTTGTCTTGGTGGGGGGTTTCTCTGGTGGCAATGATTGGCGAATAGCCGCATTGATTGCAGTGGCTATGGTATTGCCAAAGAAAGAAATAGGCGAGTTAATTTGCTCTGAGGATTTTAAGAAAGGTGACAAATGGGTAGATTCATAAAGACACTCATCTAATAATTTCCAATTGCTGTTCTTGTGGATATGTGGGTTGATCTGGTAAGATATTGCAAGATTATTATCACAAGAGAGAAGCACTCGGCGATGGTCTGAGTTTGATTCTGTTTAGAACAGATTGGAAAAACGATTTGGTGAAGTTTTTGGATCCTATAATATCTCGTCGATCTGGACGATCGATACATGCGGCAATTGAACGGACAATGTAAGGATTCAAAAGAAACGGAAGTAAATAAATTATTATTTTTTTGTAGAAAATGTGTGTAGTTATATTCTATTCGCAGTGTAAGATCAGGGGTATGTGTTAGTTCGTTAAATGAATTGTTCCCACTATTTTGAAAACAATCATTTTGACCCCATTCTATTATTCTAGAAATTTGAAACATTTGTTGTGAGATACCTGTGAATAAATTACAGTAATACTAGAAAAATGTGGCGTCGCCGACGCTGTAACCTCTTTTAAGAATAGTTTCATGTGTTGAAAATTTCTTTCATGCTTCATTTCTTTCATGCTCAGCTTTGTTCAAATATGGTCTTTCAGTATTTGACATTGGACTTAACAATGAATCGTAGTAGCTGATTATATACTCACGTTCAAAAATTCCCAACACCCAATGGCGTTGTGTGTTATCTCCATACGGGATATGAACTGGTCTTATTTCAATTCCAAAAATATAATCGCCGTAACAAAGACTTGCAGGTTTTGTTGCTAATACGTAGTTAAGTTTTAGTACAGCTACATTTTTCTCTTTTTGGTAATATGCACAAAAATGTACATAGGACATTTGCATTAACACAAATGCTAAATGCAAATATGCAGATTATCCCCAATTAGTTTCGAATCGCAACATCTTTTACAACTACATTTAATTCTTCCCCGGATGCCCTTAAATCTTCCATATTTTTCTCCCCTAATTTTTGAAGAGATTAAAACTTTACAAACTCAGTCTAATTTATGTTCGCTTCTACTTCTGCAATTGCTCTATTAATCATTTGTATACGAATCTAACGTTGGATGCGAATTTAATATTAAAAGGAGACTGTTTGGTATGTTTATCTGAATCGGATGCTAGTTAAGTTGAATAAGTTGTGAGTCACATTCATTTGAAAATCGATATTTACACACTTATGTAAGAACGTAAATGTGCGAAGTTGAACACAATGTTCATTCATTCTGTAGATTTACTCCTAATTTTGTTTTCCCCATATTCACTTGAAATTCTTGAATTTCAATAAGTTCCGAGACAATACTGATCGTAGGTATTCGTAAATTTATTTTTTTAATATGATAATAATAATTCGACTCTAAATAGAAATCATACTGCAGCGCGATTGACTTGGTAATTCAATTGTTCACTTGGAGATGACAACATCAGTGCTGCCAAGGTCGTCAAATAAAACTATGGCGTAATAAGCAAAATATGCCTTCGGGTTCTGGTATTTAATCAACGCCACCTACATGCATCGATTTAGGAGGCGTTGGTATAATTCCTGGCGTTATCACTAACATTGAAACGCCAAAACACGAAAAACACGTGTTTTGGAAATTTCTTGAAATCTTCTTGGGGGAACCAAAAACAAATTATCATTTCCCCATCAGGAGACCGAGACGCGACGAATAACACATCATACGTCCCCATTGTTGCACGGGAAGTGGTCTAGACGCGAGTGACGGAATGGCAACAACACACATTTGCACATCCGCACACTCAAGAGTTTTACTGAAATACTGGATAGTGGTGATACAAAATGTTTTTCCTACTCCGATTGTATAACTCTGTCACTTGATGGCTGCAACTCATTGTATAATGATATTCATTACGACACAGACTTCTTCTTGACCAACCACAGAGAAGTTTACAAACTAAGTATTGACAATTAATTATTGAGAATCGTTCTATCAACTGTTTCGTTCGATTATGTGAATTAAAATTGCATTTAGTATTATAATATGCTTGCCAGTTTTTAATGTCCTTTATTAATAATAACTTTTATATAATTTAAAATATATAATAATTAATAATAAAAAATATAATAATTAAATTTGCTCGTGATTTCTCTTTGATCCTAAACAAAAGCCACCCGCGGCTGGGTGGGTAGGGAGCTGTCCGCTAGGTGGCGTTGGCTGTCAACTGCCTCGAAACGACTCAATGTAAACATTTAACTTATAAAGGTTACTATATGTTGTTGAAAAAGTAGCGAATGAAACTCGATGTAATGAGTATTAATATACTCGTGTTAAGCATACGATAATCCCTCGTTTCTCGCTCGATTCGTAATTTCACACTCGTGTATTAATACCCATCATGACATAGTTCCGTAATGTACTAATATATGATATTGTACGTAATGTAGTATTTGTTATTGAAACTTTCATGATGATGAATTGCAACGCAAAATTTCTTTTTAATATAATATTTATTACTGTAGAAGTAATATTTAAACTTTCATCTTTAGAGGGCAGAATTAGTATTGCATTCTTTTTCATCATTGCCATCATTTTTATTTGCTACTTTTTTCCGTTTTCATCTCTGTCTTATTATTTTTGGTAGATTTTATTTCCATGTTCCTTTTTTCACCACCATCGCCTTCTTTCCCTCTCTTTCTATCTCTCCCAAGGTTTTAATAATAATGAAACTTTCATTTCATTGCATGAATGTTACAAATACTTGTACATGCCACGTTTGTGAAGAATTGATAACATTTTTGCGAAAATTGGACATAACATTGCGCCCACCCAAATGCATGGGAGAGAATGCAGTAGCGTAGGGCGGTGGAGGCGGCAGGGGTGGCCCCTTTCAGGGGGAGGCAGAATTTCACAATAAATAATAAGATTAATGATGTCTTGTCAAGATTTAAACCAGTTCATATTTCTGTCGTACCTATAGTTTGGACATTGAAATGAGCACGGAATCTTTCATTACTTATACTGTGACTTTATTAAATTAATGTATAATAATATTTTGCTCGTTGTAGCAACTGGCAAAACCGTCTGCACCCACTTGTAGGGCTTACCCGTATTTTATTTTGTGCTTGGATTTTCTTATGACTAATATTCAGCATAATGACTTCTATTATATCAAGAATAATGTTCAATACTGTATAATGATACCTGCAAATTAGATTACAGTACAGATAAGTCCCTTCAGGGACGTCCGTGAGTGATGCTTTGACAATTCAAAGAAAGTTTCATAGATGGCTCGTCAGTAGTCACATTAAATTACTCGAATATATGTAGGCGCCTTTTAAACTGTGATTTTAGTTCTGGTAAGTATGTAATATTGATAAATTATTGAACTTTTTTGAAATTGGTATAGTTCATGTGCGTATACATTTCACTATGTATTAAATATTTTATTTGAAGTTTTTTATTTCTGTAATTGTATGTTTGAAAATCTGATGTGTTGTTCAAGCCAGTCATTTTAGTCTTCTAAATTGAAATTCGTAAATTAGGAGTGACGAAATTTCCCTCCGCCTCGGGCGGCTGCCACCCACGCAACGCCACCGCGAGAATGTATTTTCCCCTCTTGGCTGCCGGCGCGGGGTTGAATTCCGTGCGCCTGCAGCGCCCGCTCGAGTATGCAGGGGGCGCTGCCGGGGTGAGCAAGCCCTGGCAGCGAAGCCATCGGTCTTGGTCTTGACGGCTCCTGGCGGCTTCAGATGCAGCCGACCTTTGTTATTCAAAACAAGCCCTTCCTTCTCGATGACTTCTTTTGCTTCATCTTTCTGTCGCTTTCATTAGAGATCGTAAATTATACAATTTGTTTTCAATTGTCGATATTTTGATTTCAATACAAGTATCGGTCTAGAGTAAAAAATGGGGATGATGTGCGAAAGAGGTGAGGTTCTCTGTGACGCGAGAGAATTGTTAAAAGGTGGGTCGATATCTGGTGTCCTCGAGTTTAGCACATTCGTAAGCGAGCTCTCTTACAAAGACGCGACCGCGGTCTCGATTCCCGGTCGGGCAAGATTCTAGTTTGCATTTGCCATGCAATGTCCCAGTATATGTTGCTATGTGACGATGAGAAAACTCACTTTTCAGGTCGAGAAGACCAGAATACGGCGTAGTGATGTGTTCGTGGTAACCACTCGTACCCCCTCGTACCTCCTCGTACTCGTAACCATTCGTACCCACTCGTACGGCCTCGCACCGTTGGTGGGCCCTAGCCCGTACGTGGGGTGTCGCGCCAAGGACAGATTTCTTCGAAAGAAAGATTGACGTCTGGTTCATAACGTGCTTCCTTTTCATCCAATTTTTTTGCAGTGAGCTAGGCGTTTCCTACTTGGTTGTTGTTTAGGGGAAATCAAAGGGTTTTATCTTTTTGACCATTTTTTCAAAATCTCAAATCTTCGACTCGAGCCAGATGGACAGTTGTATCATCAATTTGGAAAAAAAAACCTATGCATTGTTTAGGCGCTAGTGGTGTTCACAGGCGGTCAGACAGGCTGGCGGTGAGACGGGCAGGCGGTGAGACGGGCAGGCGGTGAGACGGGCGAGCGGGCGGTAGACTATGAGCCACGGTCGGTCGGGGGCGGTCGGTCGTTTCCCCGTCCGTTTCCCCCGGGGGACGTCGGCGCGCGCGCCGTCTGACGGCGGTCTTGACGTGCGGTCTGTCTTACGGCGTCTGACGCCCTCACCGCGCGTCTACGGGCCGGTCTGACGGCGTCTACGGCGTCTGACGGCTCTGGACGCGGTCTGACGGGCGGGTCTACGGCGGCTCTTGACGGGCGTCTGACCGGCGGTCTGACGCGCCTGACGCAGTCGACGGCGAGTTCTTGACGGGCGTCTGACCTGTGGATGAGAGCAATGACCGATGGACATGGAGACAGACAGGACGACTGAGCTGACCAACGGACTGGGACAGAGACAGAGCGCCAACAGGAAAGTTTGAAAAAACTAAATCACTTTTCCGTATTCAGGGACCCAAAATATGTTATTTCGTTGAATTTTGAAATCGATATCACAGCATAAAATAACATCTCTAACATCCTACTCTCACGCAAAAGTACTCTGTAATTTTACAACATACACGGAAGGTGAAAATATTTCAGTATTCAAATATTTTTACGATGCGAATTATCCTGCAGAGGAATTCGAGGCGTAACTGTGAAGCTGAGGCGCCGTTATTCGCCGCGGCTAACACAAAAACCTGCTTCGAAAAAAGCTGCGCAGGGTGATAAAATCTATATAAGTCCACACTAAAATGTCAGCTGATACCGAATGACTCATTAATAACCCCGGGAATCGGTGTACAAATTCTAATCAATTAGCCCACCAAATAGGTTTCGCGTTTTGCGCTCGCATCGCCAAAATAAATTACCTAACCACCACTTATATCCCATCGATGCCTCCCTTATCATCACCTATGTACATTTTCTGCTTGTCTGCGTCGAGAAGGAATCTCGCGAGTTATCATTGTTAGAACAGGTGCAACGGGAGAATTGACGCAGCTTAAGACTGCGAAAGATTACTGTTTAGGAAAATCCAAAGAAGAGTTGATAATTAACAGTGCTTTGAAGAATGTAAAAAACGGAAAGTAAATTCACAATGTATCGAAAATATGTTGGATTATTTTTGGAGGAAGAAGAAATACCATTGACTGATATTAACGGTTATAAAACTAAAAACAATAGGAACATATTGAAAAACGATGTTAAATTCTCGAACATTTCAGCGGAATATCGTCGAATCGTCAGAAACCAAAAAAATTACTGATTTAAAATGCTCCCTTTGGACAGAAGTTAACTAATATTACATTTGTTTGTGATATATTATACTTTACGTTACCCAAACAGTTTAATAAGGTTGCAAAACTTAATTACATCCAGGCATAATTGCAGGCACACATGAAAGACAAGTATCGGCATGGAAAACACCGAAAAAAAGAACATTGAAATGAAGGAAAACGCTCGCCCTCGCATGATCTTACACATCGAACTGTAGACATGATATGTACAATACCTGATCCAACAAGGTTATGTTAGTACAGCATTTTCTTTTCAGTGTATCGTAAAACCATTTTGTTCTGCATTTGGAAAAATTTTGAAGACATTCCCGTAAGCTTTGAATTGCACTGCTATTACCAAGCCGTGAATTTATCTGTCTATCCTTTGTTGGTAAAGACTCTTGGATAAGAGCACAATTCCCTACTTCTTGAGTACAGTAGCGTGTCTCTCAAGATTCCTACATTTATAAATTTTGAAAGAACTTTCTCCGTAAGCTTGCTTGAGAATTACACTGCATATTACAAGCGTGAATTCTATATTCTAGCCGTTTGTTGTGTAGAGACTTTCGTATAGAGCAAATTCTCCTACGGTTTGACGAATAAGCCTTTCTCTCAAATTCACGTTGGATATAATTTTGAAGACTTTTCCCGTAAAGCTTTGAAATTACACTTGCTATTACACAGCTAAATCTTCCGTAGGTCCTTTGTTGTGGTCAAAGACTCTGTGATAGAGCAAATTTCCCTACTGTTGTAGTAAGTAGCGTTCCTCTCAAGATCTACATTTGGTATAAATTTTGATAAGAACTTTTCCCGTAAGCTTTTGAATTACACTGGCTATACAAGGCGTGAATTTTATTCTTCGTAGGCCTTTTGTTGTGGAGAGACTTTGTGATAGAGCAAATTCCCTCTACTGTTTGCATAAGAAGGCGTCTCTCAGAATTCTACATTTGGATAAATTTGAAAAACTTTTCCCGTAAGCTTTTGAATTACACCCTATACAAGCGTATTTATCTTCTAGCCTTTTGTTTGTTGGGTAAAGACTCGTGATTAGAGCAAATTCCCTACTGTTTGAAGTAGTAGCGTGATGCTCTCAAGATTCTACATTGGATAAATTTTGGGAAAACTGTTTCCCACTAAGCGCTTTTAGAACTTACACTTCTATTACCTAAGCTGTGATTATCTCTCTCACACTGCCAAGTGTAAAAAGACTCTGTGATAGAGCAAATTCCCTTACGTTTGAGTAAAGCGCTCTCCAATTCTTTACATTTTGGAATAAAATTTTGCACGAACTTTTTCCCGTAACGTTTGAATATACACTTGCTTACTTACAAGCCTGTAATTATCTTCTAGCGCTTTTGTGTGTAAAACTCTGTATAGAGCAAATTCCTACCTGTTGAGAAAGCTAGCTCGTCTCTCAAGATTCCTAATTTGAATAAATTGTGAAGAACTTTCTGCCCGTAGAGCTTTTGAATTTACACTTGCTATACATAACGTGAACTTTTATCTTCTAGGTCTTTTTTTGGTAAAGACTCTTGATAGAGCAAATTCCCTACTTTTAGTATAGCGTGTCTCTCAAGATATCTACATGGATATAAATTTTGAAGAACTTTTCCCCTAAGCTTTTGAAATTCACTTACTATTACAAGCCGTGAATTTATCTTCTAGGCCTTTTGTTGTGGTAAAAAGACTCTGTATAGGACAAATCCCTACTGTTTTGATAAAGCCTCCTCTCAGATATCTACATTTGGATAAATTTGAAGAACTATTTCCCGTAAGCGTTTGAATTACACTTCTATTACAAGCCCGTGAATTTATCTTCTAGCCTTTGTTGTTGGTAAAGACTCTGTGATAGATATCATAATTTCTCCTCACATGTTGAGAACGTAGCGTGTCTCTCAGATTCTTGACATTGAATAAAATTGTGAAGCAACTTTTCCGCTAAGCTATTTGAATCACACTGCTATACACAGCGTTAATTTATCCTAGCTTTTCGTTGTCGTAAAACTCGTGATAGACCAAATTCCCTACTGTTTGGAGTAAGTAAGCGTGTCTCCTCAAATTCTACGATATTGATAAATTTGAAACTTTTCTAAGCTTTTGAATTACACCTTAGAACAAGCGTGTAATTTTATCTTCTAGCCTTTGTCGATTGGAAAGACTCTGTGATAGATCAAATTCCCTACTGTTTGAGTAAGTAGCGTGTCTCTCAAGATCGTTTTCTACGCGAAACAGCCCCTACCCCGTCTGTTCAGTTGTGCGGCTGCCAGGGCGGACTCGCATGCCAAAGGGACAAAGAACTGAAAATTGACACAGTGGTACCTTTCATTAAGAGTTACGTCTCGCCACAGCCACTCCGAAAATTGCATTACATTCGCAACAATTCCGTTTTATAAAGGGTTTCTCTTCCAGGGCACGTAAAATCCTTCCGTTTCCGCATTGGACAAGCTCAGTTTAAGGCTGTGGCTGTACAATTTGGTAATACTTCTCGTTTTGTTATCGTAATCAGATTTTAAAAAAATGTTTTTCATGAAATAAAATCATGTACGACTTTTTTCAAAAACGAGAAATTTGCGCGAAACTTTTGCACCACGAGTTCTATTCTTTTGTTAGGGGACCAAAAAAAACTGAGAAAATGTGAAAAAATCTCTTTTTCCCGAGCGTGCGCGAGGAACCGACTTCTTGCACAAATTTTTCCAAAGCGACTGCCGCCCGTCTAACAGGGGATATGTGACGGCGTCTTGTAACAATTTGTCACTTCGAATCTATACTATGCGATAAATAAATCAATGAATCATTACCGATTAGTTAATTTACGAAGCCCACCTAGAAGAATGAGAACAAACAGAATAATTTAGAAACTAGTTAAGTACAATCGTATTTAATTTACTATGAAAATGTGCACGCAACGGTGGAAGTTGGAAACCAAGCATTGATTGCCTAAAAATCATGATCGTGCCCCAATTCTCGTTATATGTCATTTGCATTGTAACGTTTCTCTTCGTTTTCTTTTCCTAGATGCAATGAGAGTTAAGAGCGTGTTTCCCTAACGTTCGCTAGGTTTATTTTCCACGACAGTTTTCGGTCGTGAACGGAGTCGCACGCGGACCGTAAGCATACTACATTTTACCCCTTTGCGCCGTCACCTGCCTTCGAGGAAAAGTCGCTCATTCACTTGACCTCCCGTGCCGGACTGCCGCAACCGCCGCCGCCTCCACCGCCCACGCTCCGACGACTATTGACCTAATGAACAATCGATACCGCAAGGGGGCAGTGAACCCAAGGTAAGTATGTTAGTGTCGAATCGATAGTCCAAGCCGGCCCTCTTCTCCTGAACAGCGCCCCGCAGTGTGTCGAAATTACGAAAATCGGGACAAAATCTTACTAATGAAGGTTTGTTTGGTGGTTGTTTGCCGATGTGGGTAGAGGGATGTTTGGTTCTACAATTGTGAAAGTATGAAGTCTGTTATGTAGCAGTTGCTTCAAGTTGTCAAACGCAGTCAGTGCTTACATAGCGTGTGTGGCAGACGGAAGTATGTGTAAAGTTGGAGGGTTCAAACCCGATCGAGCCGTGGATTTTTAAGGGCGAAAAAATCCTTCGTACGCTTCTTCGGAGGGGAAGTAAAGCGGATGTCCATGTGTCGTAGATTTACTTGCATGTAAGATCCTCAAGCTAAATGACGCTCTGAGCTATTCAAATCGCCTGTTTCTCGCCAAAAATACCTCCTTTCTTCTCCTAGGTTGTGAAAGGGCGTAGCGAAATTTGCGTGTCCAGACGGAAGAGCGGGCTGATGGCCCAGTCTCGCCACGTAAACATAAGGCAAATTCAAATTCAAGTATGATATAGTACAGCCTACGTGTTAGTGATATAACGCAGTTTTTATGTATTTTTAAAAATTATAACTTTAATGATGAGAGCATGCTCGGTAGTTAATAAAAATATATGTTATATATTTTCCAATTTCACATTAAATTTGAATATTTATTAAATTTGTTTAGGATGAGTAAATTTGATTACGATTAAGAGTGGGTTATAATTACCTAGCTAAAGGTTATATTAAATTTCTGACTTGTTATGGCTGAAACTTTGAATTAGTTTTTAGCTTAATTGTCGTTAAAATAAAACAAAGCTTAGCTGTGGATTGGAATTTAATGGCTACATTTAAAGAATATGCATTCCTCGACCCCCTAGCGTAGTTATATATTCAAAGGCAACTTTGCACAAGTGTTCATAAGAATTTTATTGTTTTCATTGGTAAGTTTATTCGCTAACCTACAAATTCTGGATATTCTAAGGAATACCCATCACACCCCAATACAAGGATTTTATTATAATTTCAGTTGCCATTCTAAACCCGTTTTGTTGGACAATTGTTGACAAACGATTTTGGCTACAGGATGAAAAGGAAGTGTCTTAGAACATTGTTTGTCAGTGAATAATTTAGAATTACAAAATGCTTTTAAACTTTAAAAATCAGAATTTTTAATTTATAACTACTTTACAGATAAACAAAATAAATTAACAGGTTTGAATTCATTCATTTATGAATATTATTTATGAATGTTCTCTTCTCAGCTGAAGTGGGTCACTTTCAATTATAAAACGAGTCAATAGTTGACTCACGGTTGGCCGTCCCACGCTATAAAAGATAATCATTCTGACTAGGAAGGCATTTGAGGGGTTAGTCACGATTTCGTCATTTGTACACGTACGTGTCAATCTCATACAAACTGTGATGGGGGAGGGGGGTGTGAGGAGGGAGCCACTGGGGTAGGGGATATCGGGGGGCGGTTGTTGTGTGTTTCTCACTCTGCTGGTTGCTTCTCTTCTGGTGTTAACACATTCCTCTTACATGACAAAGGGGATAGGGAGAGCATACATTGCGACGGGTTGGGGACTGAGCGATTTTGGGGGTGGCGAGTGGCTCTCAAGATATTACAATGACAAAGTCAATACTACCAACGACGTTCTTATACTGTTATATTCAAATGAGTAACAGTGATGAAGGTAATGAATGCAGTTTCTACGAATACATCTGATATTGGGTTAAGCCGTGTTCCATTATTTGAAATGAAATTTACGTAGTAATAGGATGCAGTAGGTAGTACATTTGAAGACTAATAACATGGGGTAACATGCATATGAGGTGAAACATGTATGTAAAACTTGATGAGTGAAGAATGAGTACGTGCAAAGAATTCATACGCCATTGACACGAATATGAATATCATCACAAACAGTCAACCGAACGGAACAAAGCGCAGAATGAACGTTGCGAAATAACGAAACCGTTTCGCGCGGCGGTTGTGGCAGGTGCGAGAGCGAGGCGTTTGTCGCATCAGCGATCGGCAGCAACTACCCCCTCCCCCACCACGCTCGCACTACTCGATGTAATAGAGTGCGTTGCAAAGGTCGCTGCGAACGCAATGGCGCTGTGACAGTGACGGTGACGGCGGCAGTGGTGAACGCAGGGGAATTGGCAGAGGCGGTGCTGGTGACGGTGGCGGAGGAGCCGGTGGCAGTTAGTGGCGATGGAGGTGGCGGTGGCGAGATTGGCGGTGGGGGTGGCGAAGGTAGTGGTGATGGCGGTGGTGATGGTGGCGGCGATGACGAGGGCGAGGGCGAGGGCGAGGGCGAGGGCGAGAGCGAGGGCGAGGGCGAGGGCGAGGGCGACGGCGAGGGCGAGGCGAGGGCGAGGGCGGGCGAGGGCAGGGCGAGGGCGAGGGCGAGGGCGAGGGCGAGGGCACGGAGGCGAGGCGGAGGCGGGCGAGGGCGAGCGGCGAGGCACGGCGAGGGGACGGGGAGGCACGGCGAGGGCGACGGCGAGGGGGCGACGGCGAGGGGAGGCGAGGGCGACGGCGAGGGCGAGGACGGCGAGGGCGACGACGGCGAGGGCGAGGCGAGGCGAGGGCGACGGCGGAGGGAGACGGCGAGGGCGACGGCGAGGGCGACGGCGAGGGCGACGCGCGAGGAGGCGCGGCGAGGGCGAGGGACGGCGAGGGGCGACGGCGAGGGCGACGGCGAGGGCGGACGGGAGAGGGGCGACGGCGAGGGCGACGGCGAGGGCGACGGCGAGGAGCGACGGCGAGGGGACGGCGAGAGGCGACGGCGAGGGCGACGGCGAGGGACGGAGCGACGGGAGCGAGGAGGCGACGGCGGGCGGCGAGGCGACGGGCGACGGCGAGTTCGAGGGCGACGGCGAGGGGGACGGGAGGGCGACGGCGGGCGAGGGCGAGCGAGGGGACGGCGAGGCGACGGCGAGGGAGCGAGCGAGGGGCGACGGCGAGGGACGCGAGGGCGACGCGAGGGCGACGGCGAGGGGCGACGGCGAGGGCGACGGGAGGGCGACGACGAGGAGGGCGACGGCGAGGGCGACGGCGAGGGCGACGGCGAGCGCGGCGAGCCACGGCGACTCGTGAAGTGTTGCGGCTGGTGCGGCTGAAGATGGCGTGGGGGAGGAGAGGGCAAGCTCATATGATGGAAAGCGGCCCGGATCTCTCTCCTCGAGCGCCGAGCACCCGTCACCTCCACATTCCACTGCCTGCAATCCTGCCGCCTACGTGGTGCGAACTGGTTCTCTTAATTTGATATTATCACTACTAACAGAACACAGTTGTTTGTTTCAAAAATTCTTGGAATAAGTTCCAATAGACCTTCCCCGCTGCTTTGTCATGATTTTCATTGTTGGCTGAATCTTGATTTGCGTCACTGTGGGTTCCCTCAGGCAATTTTTTCTTCATATTTGCGAGCAGGTCTGCTGTTACGGTCTTGGTGAATACGGACCCTTCCCTTGGGGCAGCTGCTATCGAACCGCTTGGAGGAGTGATGTTTTAAATATCAAAATTAAAACTGTTTAACCCGACCTGGTTGGCCGCGGTGGCTAAGAGCGTATACCGACTGAGTGTTTCGATCTGAAGACGGTGGTGAAAGGTCGCGGGTTCCAGGTTCGCCTTGGGCATGATTGTTTGTCCCTAGGCGAATACGTGTCCTGTCGCAACGTAACGTGTAACCACCTGTCGCTTGATAAAAACCCTAGGGGAAAACACTATTTTATGGATAACTATGGGTAACCCATCAAAAATAACTGAACGTAATCGAACTCCCTTACTAATAATTCATAATAATCAATAGAAGAACACAATTCAATCTCTTTGCTACTAAATTTAAGTTTTTTTTCACTTCAAACTTCCATTTATTACCAGTGGTAGTTTCTTATCTCGGTTCTCTTCACTGTCGGAAATGTCCGCATTACTTTAATAAAAGTAATTATCATTAACACACATTAAATATAATGTACACATGTACATTAGGATGCATGAGTCAAAGCTGTATGGTCATACCTGGAATGAATGAATGATTTTGATGGACAGGTGATTTTTAATGAATGAGATGAATGGTAGAGGGAGAGGAAACGGGTGAACCTCTACATTAAATCTACACTGATTTTCACTTATGCATGATATTTAATGTACAAATATATATAGAAATTTTTAATATACAAGGTTACATTAAGTTCCGTATACAATATATTAATGAGTATTACATTTAATAACATTTTTGACAGTGTAGTAAACCGTGAGAGGATTTTGTGCAGACCGTGATGGTAGCACCAGTGGCAATTTTGGATTATTTGTGATTGTTGCAACTGGTTGCCACGTCCCGTCAAGGAATCATCATCCTTGGGTATATGTATTAGTCGTTTCCATGCTCCGCGTTCTCGGAGTCTTCTGTGTGTTTATCGAAGATGAGGTCCATTGTGTTCCAGAAATCGCACGCTCGTGCGCGTAGTCTGCGGGTGAGGGCATCTTCCAATTCTCTGCCACGGGATCATCTCTCTTCAGGATTGTCCACCCCTGTCGGTCGCATTCCGCTATATTTTATAACCTTTTCTCATCTATTTGTTTCTGTAAAATAATTTTGTACTATGACATGTGCCATCGTCTCCACTACCAGCATTTTTGGTTATTATATTTATTGATAAGGCGGTCCCATGGTGACTAATATAACTTTTGTTTACGATTTCTTCGCGAATCTTAATTTTACATGATAATAATTATTTATTTGATCTAGTGTCTAATGTCGCAAAGGAAACCTTCAAAATTGAAAAGAACCGTATAGCCATGATTTCTCTGAATATATTAGTTTAATTTTTATAATTCAGGATTGGCGATCGAATATAGATAAGCAAGAAGAACCGTAGTCAGATTAGCTTTATCATGAAGCTTACAGAACATGAAAATCGACTGAAAAATTCTCACTTGGGTGAACCTTCGTTCTTTAATAAACCCGTGTGAAAAAAACCAACACTACATGTGACAATCATAACGTGATTAACATAACTGAAAACTCATGATGATGTTCGTTATGTTTGTGAATGATCTCGTGATGTTCAAACAAAAACAAATTTAAATGACTCAGATATTTTTACACTTTGAAAGAAAAAATGATTCTTTAATATTAAATTCTCCATTTTAAAAGTTTACAGCCAATAAATATTTTCTAATATGCACAGCTTCTCCACATGATTAAGAATTGCTTCAAAAACTGTTCTTCTTCTCTTTCAATGGAATTTCATCAAAATTATTACGAAAAAGATTTTTTGATCAGTATTCGTTTCGTTTCTACGGTCTAATTTGTTTTAGTTCTTGAAACTACGGACGAGCGTAGATATTAGAAATAATAATAATAAACAGTAGAACCCCGCTAATTTTGGATAATGAGAAAAAAATAATAAACAAAATAAATAAAATAGATACTTGTAATGCAAAGAAAAGATTTTATAATCATTATACAACTGAACAACTAATTATTGAAACACAAGTCGAAACGAAACATTTATTGCACTGGTAACTACGGTGTTTATCACATGTTTATGTAGCACTCATTTTCACTTAGAGGAACTTGCAAATTCGGTAATCTTTTTTTGCCGTAGGAATTAAATCTGTATGATGATGATGCGATATGATGATGTGATTGCTACGCTATGTTGCCATTTTTTCACATCGCACACTTCGTTTAATTGTGATTGGTAATGCTGTAGATGTACGAGATGTATGTTCGTATTTGTATACTGTACGGTACTCTTTTCAATCTGAACATTACCAAATCCAAACAGACCACACCCCCAATTATTTCGGAATACTGGAGTTCTACTGAAATAATAATAATAATAATAATAATAATAATAATAATAATAATAATAATAATAATAATAATAGGAAGAAGAGAGAAGGGACATGAAAAAACGAATATAAATGTTTTTTACATTCAGCAACAAAATCACTGTTTCATGTACATCATTACCGCTCTGTACATGCTGCTTTTCTTGTCGTCGCTGTCATCGTATCACGCGGATTAAACCCAGCTGATACAACCTATTTCCCATCACCCCCCCTTTTACTGAGCGCCCGTTCATCACACACGACACTATCTACCGCCACCCGCCACCAACCGCCACCGCCAACGCCACCCACCGCCACACGCGCACACCACCGACCCACCACCACCGCCACCCACCACGCGCCACCCACCCGCAACCGATACCACACCCACACACGACCACCACACCACCACACACACTGCACCACCATGTCCTGCTTCCTAACTGCACATACACAACGCCATAGCCTTCTCCCGCAACCAACACCCTGCCATTTACTGCTATTGACCCCACCTCTCAACAGTACTTTCCAAAATCAGCCGTCACGCGTGCAAGACGCCCGCCGTTGCCTTGCCCACCGCCAGAGTTTTCTCTCGCCTCCTCCTCACCCCTCCACTCCACTACGCAACCCACTACTGCTCTTCACACCGATTATTACTAATATTAACTAATTATTACTTTGCGTACTATTAATACTATATTACATAGTTTACTACTCTTAATTTACTAACCACTACCAGCCACCACCAGCCACCACTTCACCAAATCTCACCGGCCTCATTACCTACAGTATTCGTTTATCTTCCGCCACGTTTCATGCCGTCGCCTTTGCCACCAACACCGCCCCCCCTAAACGCTCTCCCCCTCGCCGTTCCGCGTCCCGCCTGCGTGAGCCCCTCCATCCACTTCATCGCCGCAACCGCGCGCTAATATCGAAATGGCGCCCGCGCCGCTCTTTGTTCCGCTGGAATGCGCGGCCGGGAAGCGCGGCGGCGAGCCGGGGGGCGGCTGCGGGGCGGGCGGGGGGCGGCGCGGCGGCGCGGGGGCGGCGCGGGGGCGGCGCGGGGGCGATGTTTACACCCGGGCCGCTGATAGGGCTAATGGATTATGCGTGGGACTTGCCGACTTCCGTCCGCGTCCATGCGCGTTGCCATCACCGGAAGTTAAGCGGCGTCGCCTCGTTATTTGGATGGATGACCGCCTGGAAGCCTGGGCGTCTCTGGCGGCTCCCGTTTGCGTCGAACACCTGTTGAATCTCCGTTAATTTTCTCGATCTGTGCTTGGAAGGCGGTGGTGAACCAGCACGGTTTAGAGAGTATAAGTGTTCTGGTCGCGAAATCTCTGTGTCCCTTTCCGTGTAATATCAATTGAAAATAAGCCAAACGTCTCTCTTTGTCTTACTCACTGAATATAAGACAGCATCTTGCTGGATCATATTTTTCAGAATAAATCCCAACGATAGCTTATTGATTCAATAATAATGTAAATAACGATATCATTTCATTTGCTCATGGCTAGTGATCAGTTCGTTAATTTGATGGCTCATACTTCATTCTTATAAAACAGTTAATAAAATAATTCTCTATCAATGCATCATTGTTCTGGTATGAAAATTAAAAGCTATTGTGTGCAGAAGACAAATAATATTACAACTGATTGGAATATACAATATTTACAATATCTCCAAATTTCTGAAAATGGATGATTTTCTCAAATCATTCATTTGTCGCTAGAGAGAAGTTACAATTATTTTAGAACGTACAAGTCCTTCAAGGCGGCACGTTTAGATTTCGACATCTCGTGATGAATGAACTACCGAGGAATAGTTTTTAGACATATTTCAATCGTTTTCGGGCTCTCTAAGATGACCGTATTATAAGAACATTGGAAGGTCTTAAGAAGATATGATTTTCCGGGCTGGTAGGCCGTGGTCTAGTTGGCATTGTTGGCCCAACAATGCAAACCTAGACCACGGCCTACCACCCGGAAAAACTATCTTATATTGACTCCGGCCGTGAAAGCTACGAATGCTATTTGAAAGTCTCTGTCTACTCGGACAACTTGGAGCAAATCATTGAAAAATCAATCAGTATACAGGTGCTCCATTAAAAAAACAGGTGTCAGGAATATCTTGAAAAGTGCGCATCAGATCAACGAAATTGGATAATAAAAGTTGGTTCGTAATTGATGAAAGACATTGATACTTTATCTCCCTATTTACGCTCGCGGGAGTAGGGGGGGTGTTGAAAATGACGGTACCCAACATTTTCTATTTGCAGATTCGGATTTTACGAAACAAATACGTACGTTCTGTATTTAAAATGTTTTGCGTTTCGTGATAAATGCGCTATAAATGCAAATAAGAAAAAATGTTAAAAAATGAGCATATCACTGAGAGCTTGTTAAAAATTATACTAAACACATTTCTATATTACTTTAGGTTTGATATGTATTATCGAGAAAAAATAGATATTTTGTACAGAAGGCACATCAACAACTTTCTTGGATTCTCCTCGACACTGAACGGCAATCGACTACTGGTAGTAACAGAATAGAACAGCTCGAAATACAAGAGCTTCCAGGTCCCTTTCAATTCACGAGCAAGGTGAACGCGTGAAAAGAATGCGTTTTTTTATGTAAAGCAATAGTATAAGCTTCGAACCCACGGTACAGTAGATCTGGCATTAACGTGCCAAAGAGAAATTGCAGGAATTGGCGAACGGCTCGCTCTCATAGGGAGCAGAGCTGAAAGCGCGCGAAGAAAAGAACTTCCCCGCACTTTCGCCGCTTTCGCAGGAAGTCACAGGAGGGGTGTAACCGCGAGCTGGAAGCGCGGGCAACACGCCCGCAACACGCCACGCAACACGCCTCGCTCGCACGCGCCTCCCGTCCCGCCACCCGGTCCCGCCACCCGGTCCCCGCACATCCGGTCCCGCCACCCGACCGCCCCGCCCGCGCCGCGGCCCTTCCATGCCGCTCCAATCCACTCGGCTCTGCCCGTTCTCGCCAGTCCGTCCTGCCCTGCCTGCCCCTCCCTTCCCTCCTCCCACCCGCCGCCCTCGTGCCGCCGCACGCCCCGCCCAAGCCCGCCTGCCCCCTGCCTGCCATGCCTGCCTGCAGCAGCCTGCGGCTCCCCGCACCCCCGCACCACCCGTCGCGCTCCTTGATGCTTTGCCCGCCCCGCCGGCCACGCCCCGCCCGCCACCGCCCCTCCGTCACGCTCCGCCTGCCGCGTTGCAGAAGAGCCCTGCCTTCCCGCTCTGGACGCGACGGCGAGCGCGACGCGCGCGCGCGGCGCGACGGCGTCGCTATTTCGCCGGGGCAGCCTTGGGGCGCGCGGCGGTGGGCGGAGGCATTGACCGGCGCACGGGCGGATCGAAAGCCCGGTCTCGCCCCCGCGCCCGAGGCGCCGCTCTCCACGCCCTGCGACGCCTGGAGACAGTGTAAGGGTACGGAGACTTCCAAATGACCTAAACGCAATTAACATGAAGCTAAACCATCTGTCAAAGTATGTTTGTTGCTGTAATAGTATTCCCTTTTTTTTTTGTTATTTAAGGTCGCATCACATCTAGGCCATTAGCGACGCACTATTGCGTTACGTGTGGTATTGTGGAAGATAATATGATATGATGGTGTTAGAGGGTGATAGAACAACACAAAATACTAACATGCCCGAGCGGGAGTCAACGCCGCGATTCTTCATTCGGAATCCGCAGAATTAGTATTAGGTATTTCGATGAGCTTTTCCCAACCCATGTTACGCACGAACCAACACATAAACCGGTGTCTTTCTTTCGCATTTTGAGCAGTACGCCCGACATTTCTGCGTGTACGTTTTCTTAATCTGTGTAAGGTTTTAGTGGGGGAACACATTCATGTCGTGAATAGTATCATCCCATATTCGTAATCCATATTCTCGCGAAAGTGTCTCGTGGGAGAATGGTCGATATAAAACTTCGAAAAGTAATGATATAGTTAAACATACATTATTTTAAAGTATTTAATTGTATGTAAATCTGTTCAACTTGTGAAGATGACACCCCTATCACACCTCTGATTCGGAGCAAACAAGAATTCGGCATCTATAATGGCAATAAATATTATCAGCAATAAATGTATTGTAATATTATTGTAAGCCCTAAAAACGTCAGAAGCTTTGAAAGCACCCGTTATTGTCCATTTTACTATTTCAGTTTACATTTTCTGTTGTGGTCCAGCGCCGATTATCTTCAGCTTCTCCTCAAAGGCGGCCAGTCCAGGATAACACATAATTACATCTTCAGGAAACGTTGAAATTTAATACTCCAGTAATTTTATAAGCAGTGACAAGTCGGAATAAAAAGTTTTGGTCTCAAAGAGAGATGACGCGTACAGGTTGAAGATTTCAACGTTTCTAGCATAGGGGAACATGCGCCACCTGCTGGTTATAACATGTACTGGGACCAATAACCGCATTAAGAAGACTCGATATTCGCATCACTGCTCCAATCCCCAGATTTATTTGTTCGCTTGTCCTTCGTTTTCCCATCTTGGCCGCGCAAGTTCCGCAATCGCGTCTGGTCTCGTCTCGTACTCGTCGCCACGGTTGCCAACAGTGGTCTGCTCCGACTCCGCTCGCGCCCGGCGCCTCGCGGAGCGTCCGGTTCATTGTGGGACGCAGATCGCCGGGGCGCGTGGGCGTGCGCGGGTGCGGCGTTTGAGGAAGGCGCCGCTCTTTTTATTGGGCGTCGGAAAAAGCGCGGCGGCGACAGCGCAATAAAAGCGTGTTGGCTGGGGGTGGGAGGCGAGGAGGGCTCCCTGGCGTTTCCAATGCACCCTCGCCCTCGTAAAACCCGCCCAACACGCCTCGCTCGCGCCCGCCCCTCCCGGTCGACCTCCCGGCCCCTTTCATGCCCGCTCCATCGTCCCCCGCCCACTCGGCTCTGCCACACTCTTCCCGTTCCGGCGCCGTCAGCCGCCCGCCCCGCCCATCCCGTGCCGCCGCCTCCCACGCCCCTCCGCCTTGCACAGCCCCGCCCGTTCCGCTGTACTTTTGGCCGCGCCTCCAGCCTCTCCCGCCCGTTCCGGCCCGCCCACCTGCCTCGCCCCGCCTCAACCCGACCCGCCCCTCCCTTCCCGTCCGCGGGGGCTTCCGCCTGCCCGCGTTTGCAAAGAGCCTGCTTTTCCCGCTCACCGAACTGTGGTGGATAGAGTGTCAGATCGGGCGCGAGGGGCGGGGAGACGGGCGAAGCAACGGACGCCCCGATTCCAACGGGTCAGTACGAGACGGACACAGCGCGTCAAGGCTCCTCACATTCGTTTTTCTGTGAGTAGCGGAGCACCGCTCGCCGAATCTCGAGTAGTTGAGGATGCGTTGCTCGTGTTTGCCGAAATAGAATAGCTTCGGTGTCGCCCTGCCGCCCCGGTCCGGTCTTTAGGAACATATCTAAGGAAACGAATATTCGTCGAACTCATCACTGTTCGGGATTAAAGCGAGCAGTAGCGAGCCATCAGCCTGTTTGACCAAACGTGCGGAGCCGCCTTCAGGGCAGGGTGAAGCGGGACGGGGCGGAAAGACAAGAGGTGCAGCGGGTCGGGAGTAGTGATGGCAAAGTGGCGACCAGTGGTGGCGGAGCGGGGCATGTGTGGGGTTGAGCGCGGGAGGCGGAGCGGTTGTTGGTGAAGGTAGACGCCCGTGGGGGATGGGGAAGTAGGAGGTAAACGAGATGTGGCCAAGAAACGGGTTGGTGGGCGTGCGAAGCCGGACTGGCATAGCCGGATCGAAAGGAGTGGATGGTCGGAACACCGGGTGGGAAATCAGAAAGTTGGAGCGAGGGAGACGGTTGTTGGTGTACCCGGTCGTCTGTTAGTTCAAGGCTGGTCGCCCGGCGTCATCTTAGGAAGGGATCTCCGAAGGGCGCAGCGACCAAACGGCGGCGCACGGACACACAGCGCGGCACCGCCCGCACGAGATAGTCGCCTCACATATGCGCCGGCGGCCCTATGCAATGACACAGCCGGCGAGCCGCTCAGCCCGAAAGGGGAATAAACCGCCCTTCTGCCCAGGAGCCGGCAGCCGAAAAGATGAATAATGGAAAAAAAGAAAAGAAGAGTCAGAGTTCACAAGTAATCTGGCGGACGTGAAGAGTAAAGAATGCCGTTTAGTCATTCGAGTTGACGACTACGCAATAATGCTATCGGACTTCTCTCGCTTGAACCTTTCACCACGTGGGCAACGTTTTTTGAATTTGCTGCTTCTTGGCTTCTTGAGTGTCTCCAGCTTTTCTCTGGAACACACTCCCAGCTATTTTAGAAACACCTGTTTGTTTGTTGTAGCATGTCTTGTAAGATATTGTCTGTGAATACAACTACTTTTTAACGAATTCGTACTTTTTTTCGTTACAACACTGCAGCCAGGGCTCTCTCAACGCCACAGCCTGCTCTTGTCCTCTCCTCTGTGCCGACGCTGTAAATGCCGACATGCCAAGCCCTGCTCTGCATCGTACGCAGGCCACCTCCGCCTCGGTTCGCCTCGCCCTCCTCACCCACTCGCCACACCGGTCAACCGGTGGGGTGCCGGGTGGGGGAGGTTGGAACGCGGCGCGAAAGTGCAGTGGCGGCTCCACCGCGACGCCAGCGTTGCGCTCTCGCAGCGCTCGGATTGCAGTTAGCCTGGGAATCTTCGTCTCGATTCAGGGCTCTGCTCCCGTCCATATGCCAATAAGGCATTTCGGATGTGATTGAATAATTTATTTTTTAGGACTTGGGACGAAGATGCTGCAGAATTAGAACACACGCAGTGGTCAGTCCACACTATGATTGTTTATTTTTAATTGTTCAATTTAATTTAGATTTTCCTGTTCAAATTTTTATAAAAAATCCATTCATTGACCAATTAGTTAATACGACATTAGCAAATTGTTCGCTGCGAGAGTACTATTCAACAATATGGGTATTAGGAAATGCTACTAACGTACAGTGGTTAGGGAAAGTTGGAAATACAGATATAGGAAAATCTTTCCTTTCGCTTCAGGGAAATGAAACGCTCAATTCAGAAATTCCTGCATGATGTATTTAGATGAGTTTTTGCATGATGTAAACAACAAACGTTGTATTTATTACTTTCGCGGTGGAACCCCACAAACTCGATCAATTCATCAAATATTTTCAGATATTTTGTGGAAAACCCCCTTCTGTGATTGTACCGACTACCTGCAGTTAATAAAGGAGGGCTTCGAGTACTGCTCCGTTGCTTCTGCTCGAAAGCGCTATCGCTCGCCGGTTGCTCCTCCTGCACGATGCGCTTTTCGCTCCCGGTTGCTTCTGCACGAGCGTTTTCAGCCACCGGGTTGCTTCGTCGCGCGTTTTTTGCTCCCGATGCTCCTGCTCGAGCGTTTTCGCACACGGTTGCTTCTGTCGGCGAGCGCTTTTTCGTGCCTGTGTTGTCTGCTCGAGCGCTTTTTATGCCATTCCCGAGTTGCTTCCTGGCTCGAGCGCTTTCCCAGTTTGCTCATCCGATTTTTTCTGCTGCGGTGTTCTTTTTTCGGCACCGGTTGCTCCTGCTCGAGCGTTTTTCGGCACCGGTTGCTCCTGCTCGCGCGTTTTTTTCGCTCCCTGTTGCTTCTGCTGAGCGCTTATGTCAACGTTGTTTCTGCTCGAGCGTTTTCGGCACCGGTTGCTCCGTTGCTCGGCGTTTCGCTCCCGGTTGCTCTGCTACGAGCCGTTTTTCGCTCCGGTTGTTCTGCTCGAGCGCTTTTCGCCACCGGTTGCTCCGCTCGCAGCGTTTTTCGCTCCCTGTTGCTTCTGCTCGAGCGCTTATCGCACCAGTTGTCTGCTCGAGCGCTTTTCGCCACCGGTTGCTTCTGCTCGAGCGTTTTTCGCTCCCGGTTGCTCCTGCTCGAGCTTTTTCGCGCAACGGTTGCTTCTGCACGACGTTTTTTGCCACCGGGTTGCTTCTGCCCGAGTGTTTTTTCGCTCCGGTTGCTCCTGCTCGAGCGCTTTTCGACACCGTTGCTCTGAATCGAAGCGTTTTTCGACACCGTTGCTTCTGCTCGAGCGCTTTATCGCCCCGGTTCTCTCCTGCTCGAGCGTTTTTTTCGCTCTCCGCTCGGTTGCTTCCTGCTCGAGCGCTTTTCAGCTCACGGTTGCTTTCTGCTCGAGCGCTTTTTCGCTCCCGGTTGCTTCTGCTCGAGCGCTTTTTCGCTCCGATTGCTCTGCTCGAGCGCTTTCCCAAGATTGTTTGCACGAGGGCGTTGTTTTCGCGCTCTCCGGTTGCTTCTGCACGAGCTTTTTTCGCTCCCGGTTGCTTCTGCTCGAGCGCTTTTCGCGCATCCGGTTGCTTCTGCTCGAGCGTTTTCCGCCACCGGTTGCACTGCTCGAGCGTTTTTAGCTCCGCGTTGCTTCCTTCCGAGCGCGCTTTTCGCCACGAAGTGCATCTGCGACGAGCGTTTTTCGCACCCGTTGTTTCTGCTGAGCGCTTATTGCAACCGGTTGTTTCTGCTCGAGCGTTTTTCGGCACCGGTTTGCTCTGCTCGAGCGTTTTTCGCACCGGGTTGCTCCTGCTCGAGCGTTTCGCTCCGGTTGCTCCTGCTCGAGCGGTTTTTCGCTCACGGGTTGCTTCTGATCGAGGCGCTTTTTCGCTCCACGGTTATTGCTTCTGCTCGGAGCGCTTTTTCCGCCACCGGTTTGCACTGCTCGAGCGTTTTTAGCTGCCGGTTGCTCTTTCCCAGGCGCTTTTCGCCACAGATGCTTCTGCAGCGAGCGTTTTTCGCTCCCGTTGCTTCTGCTCGAGCGTCATTATTGCAACCGGTTGTTTCTGCTCGAGCGCTTTTTCGGCACGGTTGCTCTCGTCGAGCGTTTTTCGGCACCGGTTTGCTCCTGCTCGAGCGTTTTTCGGCCAACGGGTTGCTCTGCTCGAGCGTTTTTTCGCTCCCTGTTGCTTCTGCTCGAGCGCTTATTCTCAACCGGTTGTTTCTGTCGAGCGTTTTTCGTGGCACCGGTTGCTCTGCTGAGAGCGTTTTCGCTCGCGGTTGCTCCTGCTCGAGGTTTTCGCTCCGGTTGTTCCTGCTCGAGCGCTTTTCGCACACCGGTTGCTTCTGCTCGAGTGTTTTTCCGCTCGCCGGTTGCTTCTGCTCGAGCGCTTATCGCTCCGGTTGCTCCTGCTCGAGCGCTTTTCGCTCCAGGTTGCTTTCTGCACGAGCGTTTTTCGCCAACGGTTGCTTCTGCTCGAGCGTTTTTTGCTCCCTGATTGCTCCTGCTCGAGCGCTTTTCGCCAACGGTTGCTTCTGCACGAGCTTTTTTTTCGCCACCGGTTGCCTTCTGCTCGAGCGTTTTCGGTCCCGGTTGCTTCTGCTCGAGCGCTTTCGCAACCGGTGTTTCTGCTCGAGCGTTTTTCGGCACCGTTGCTCCTGCTCGAGCGGTTTTTTCCGGCACGTGGTGCTCCTGCTCGAGCGTTTTTTTCGCTCCCTGTTCGCTTCTGCTCTGAAGCGCTTATCGTCACCGGTTTTTCTGCTC
>BOPP01000048.1:2512072-2537739 GCA_017312745.1 Gryllus bimaculatus
CAACCGGTTGTTCTGCTTCGAGCGTTTTTCGGCACCGGTTGCTCCTGCTCGAGCCGTTTTTCTGGGCACCGGTTGCTCTGCTCGAGCGTTTTTCGCTCCCTGTTGCTTCTGCTCGAGCGCTTATCGTCAACGGTTGTTTCTGCTCGAGCGTTTTCGGCACCGGTTGCTCCTGCTCGAGCGTTTCGCTCCCGGTTGCTCTGCTCGAGCGTTTTTCGCTCCCGGTTGTTCTGCTCGAGCGCTTTTCGCCACCGGTTGCTCCTGCTCGAGCGTTTTTCGCTCCCTGTTGCTTCTGCTCGAGCGCTTATCGCCACCAGTTGTTCTGCTCGAGCGCTTTTTCGCCACCGGTTGCTTCTGCTCGAGCGTTTTTCGCTCCCGGTTGCGCCTGCTCGAGCCTTTTTCGCGCAACGGTTGCTTCTGCACGAGCGTTTTTTGCCACCGGGTTGCTTCTGCCTCGAGTGTTTTTGCTCCCGGTTGCTCCTGCTCGAGCGCTTTTCGACACCGTTGCTCCTGATCGAAGCGTTTTTCGACACACGTTTGCTTCTGCTCGAGCGCTTATCGCACGGTTGCTCCTGCTCGAGCGTTTTTTCGCTCCCGGTTGTCCTGCTCGAGCGCTTTTCGCTCCGTTGCTTCTGCTCGAGCGCTTTCGCTCCGGTTGCTTCTGCTCGAGCGCTTTCGCTCCCGATTGCTCCTGTCGAGCGCTTTTCGCCACAGATTGCTTCTGCAGCGAGCGTTTTTCGCTCCCCGGTTGCTTCTGCACGAGCGTTTTTTCGCTCCCGGTTGCTTCTGCTCGAGCGCTTTTCGCCACCGGTTGCTTCTTGCTCGACGCTTTTCGCCACCGTGTTGCACTTGCTCGAGCGTTTTTAGCTCCGCTGTGCTTCCTTCCGCAGGCGCTTTTCGCCAACAAGTGCATCTGCACGAGCGTTTTTCCCCTCGTGTCTGTTCTCTGCTGAGCGCTTAATTGCAACCGGTTGTTTCTGCTCGACAGCGTTTTTTCCGCCGCCCGGTTGCTCCTGCTCGAGCGTTTTTCGCACCGGGTGCTCCTGCTCGAGTTTTCGCTCCCGGTTGCTCCTCGCTCGAGCGTTTTTCGCGTCCACGGGTTGCTTCCTGATCGAGCGCTTTTCGCTCACCGTTTTGCCTTCTGCTCGAGCGCTTTATTCCCACCGGTTGCACCTGCTCGAGCGTTTTTAGCTGCCGGTCTGCTTCTTTCCCAGGCGCTTTTCGCCACAGATGCTTCTGCAGCGAGCGTTTTTCGCCCCGGTGCTTCTGCTCGAGCGTCATTATTGCAACTGGTTGTTTCTGCTGCGCAGGCGTTTTTTGGCACGCGGTTGCTCCTGCGTTGCGAGCGTTTTTCGGCACCGTTGCTCCTGCTCGAGCGGTTTTCGGGCCGACCGGGTTGCTCCTGCTCAGCGTTTTTCGCTCCCTGTTGTTCTGCCTCGAGCGCTATCGTCAACCGGTTGTTTCTGCATCGAGCGTTTTTCGGCACCCGGTTGCTCCTGCTGAGCGATTTTTCGCTCCCGGTTGCCTCCTGCTCGAGGTTCTTTTTCGCTCCCGGTGTGTTCCTGCTCGACGCTTTTTCGCCACCGGTGCTTCTGCTCGAGTGTTTTTCGCTCGGCCGGTGCTTCTGCTCGAGCGCTTATCGCTCCCGGTTGCTCCTGACTCGAGCGCTTTTCGCTCCCAGGTGCCTTCTGCACGACGCTTTTTCGCCACCGGTTGCTTCTGCTCGAGCGTTTTTGCTCCCGATTCGGCTCCTGCCTCGAGCCGCTTTTCGCCACGGTCTACTTCTGACGAGCGTTCTTTTTTCGCCACCGGTTGCCTTCTGCTCGAGCGTTTTGCTCCTGGTTGCTTTCTGCTCGAGCGCTTTTGCAACCGGTTGTTTCTGCCGAGCGTTTTTCGGCACCGTATGCTCCCTGCTCCGAGCGTTTTTGGCACCCGTTGCTCTCCTGCTGAGCGTTTTTTCGCTCAACCTGTTGCTTCTGCTCGAAGCGCTTACGTCACCGGTTATTTCTGCTCGAGCGTTGTTCGGCCCCGTTGCTCCTGCTCGAGCGTTTCGCTCCCGGTTTTGTCCTGCGCGAGCGTTTTTCGCTCGGGTTGTTCCTGCTCGAGCGGCTTCTCGCCACGGTTCTCCTGCTCGAGCGTTTTTTTCCGCTTCCCTGTTGCTTTGCTCGAGCGCTTATCGCCGACCAGTTGTTCCTGCCTCGACGCTTATTCCCACCGGTTGCTCTGCTCGAGCGCTTTTTCCGCTCCCGAGTTGCTCCTGCTCGAGCCTTTTCGCCAACCGGTTGCTTCTGCACGAGCGTTTTTTTTGCCAGCCCGTTGCTTCTCGCTCTAGTGTTTTGCTCCCGGTTGCTCCTCTGCCTCGAGCGCTTTTACGACACCGTTCTGCTCTCTGATCGAGGCGTTTTTTCACACGGTTGCTTCTCTCGAGCGCTTATCGCCACCGGTATGCTCCTGCCGCAGCGTTTTTCGCTCCCGTTCTCCTGCTCGAGCGCTTTTCCGCTCCCGCGTGCTCTGCTCGAGCGCTTTCGCTCCGGTTGCTTCTGCTCGAGCGCTTTTCGCTCCCGATTGCTCATCTGCTCGAGCGCTTTACGCCACATATTGCTTCTGCACGACGCGTTTTTCGCTCCCGGTTGCTTCATCATGCACGAGCGTTTTTCCTCCCGGTTTGCTTCTGCTCGAGCGCTTTTTCGCCACGGTTGCTTCTGCTCGAGCGCTTTTGTCGCCACCGGTTGCACCTGCGTCGGCGTTTTCTAGCTCCCGGTTGCTCTTCCCCAGGCGCTTTTCGCCACATAGTGCTTCTGCACGAGCGTTTTTCGCTCCCGGTTGCCTGCTCGAGCGCTTATTGCAACCGGTGTGCTTGCTCGAGCCGTTTTTCGGCACCGGTTGCTCCTGCTCGAGGCGTTTTTCCCGGCAACGGTTTGCGCCTGCCTCGAGCTTTTCGGCCACCGGTCTGTCCTTGCTCGAGCGTTTTTCGGCCAAGCGGGTGCTCCCCTGCTCGAGCGGTTTTTTCGCTCCCCTTTGCTTCTGCTCGAAGCGCCTTATCGTCACCCGGCTTGTTTCTGCTCGAGCGTTTTTCGGCACCCGGTTGCTCCTGCTCGAGCGTTTCGCTCCCGCGGTTTGCATCCTGCTCGAGCGTTTTTCCTCCCCGGTTTGCTTCTGATCGAGCGCTTTCGCCACCGCGTTGCTTCTTGCTCGAGCGCTTATTCGCCCACGCGATTGCACCCTTGCTCGAGCGTTTTTAGACTGCCGTTGCTTCTTCCCAGGCGCTTTTCGCCACAGATTGCTTCTGCCAGACGTTTTCGCTCGCCGGCTTGCTTCTGCTCGAGCTGACCTTGTTAACTGCCAGTTTTACCAGGCTCTGTCGCGTTTTGCACTTCCCTCAGCTTCGGCACGGTGTCCTGTCACAGCCGTTTTCGGCCACCGGCCTGCTTGAGCGTTTTCCCGTGCTCGCCGAGCTTTCGTCCCGTGGCTTGCTCGAGCGTTATTCGTGCTCACCTTCGCACCGTTGCTCCTGCTCAGATTGCCGTTGCTCCTGTCTGCTAGGGTTCGGGTTCCTCATCGACGCTTTTCGACATTGCTCTGCTCGACGGTCGCCCCTTGATCTGTGACGTTTCAACCGGTTGTTTCTGCTCGAGCGTTTTTCGACGGTTGCGTTCGGGTGCGCTTTCACCTGTTGCTCTGCTCGAGCGTTTCGACCCTGTTCCTGCCGGGTTGCCCGCGTTTGCTCATGCTCGAAGTGTTTTTTCGCTCCCGGTTGTCACGCTCGAGCGCTTTTCCGCACCGGTTGCTCTAATCGCACTGTCGAGCTGTTTTTCGCTCGCGGTGCCTCCTGCCTCGAGCGTTTCTTCGACTGACCGGTTGTTTCTGCTCGAGCGCTTTTCCGCTCCCGATTGCCCCTGCCCTCAAGCGTTTTCATCGCACAGGTTGCTTCTGCACAGCGTTTGCTCCGTGTCCTGCACGAGCCGTTTTTCGCCTCCGTTTCCCTGTCGACTTTGCCCCTTGCTCCTGCTCAGAGCGTTTCCGCTCACCGGTGCTTATGCTCAAGGCGCTTTTCGCACCCGGTTGCTTCTGCTCGAGCGTTTTTCGCTCCCGGTTGCTACCTGCTCGAGCCTTTTTCGCCAACGTTGCTTCTCGCACGAGCGTTTTTTGCCACCGGTTGCTTCTGCCCGAGTGTTTTTCTTTGCTCATGCTCGGCGTGACCGTTGTCTGTCACGTTTTCGCACCGAAGCCTGCTGCCTTTCGCCACGGTTGCTCCTGCTTCGAGCGTTTTTTCGCACCCGTTGCTCCTGCTCGGAGGCTTGTCCCTTCTGCTGCTCCGCGCTTCGCTCCCGGTTGCTTCTTCTGCTCGAGCGCTTTCGCTCTCCGGTTGCTCCTGCTCGAGCGCTTTTCGCCTCCCGAGCTTCCTAGCTCGAGCGCTTATTCGGCACAGGTTTGCTTCTGTCCGTACGGCACGGTTTGTCACTTCGCGCGTTCGCCCCGGTGCTCTGCCGAGCGTTTTCCGCTCCCGGTTGCTTCGTGAGCTTTTCGCACCTGTTCGCTCCGCTTTTCGCACCGTTGCTACTGCTCGAGCGTTTTTAGCTCGCCGGTTGCTTTTTCCCCAGGCGCTTTCGCCACAGCATTTGCTCTTGCACGAGCTTTTTTCGCCTCCCGGTGCTCTGCTCGACGCTTATTTGCAAACAGGTTGTTTCTGCCCAGCGAGCGTTTTTCGGCACCGTTGCTCCTGCTCGAGCGTTTTTGTCGGCACCGGTTGCTCCTGCTCGAGCGTTTTTCAGGCCATCCTGGTTGCTCCTGCTCCGAGCGTTTTGCTCCCTGTTGCTTCCTGCTCGCAGCGTTACGGTCAGTGTTTCGATCCCGTTGTTCAGGACCGGTTGTTTCTGGCTCGGCGTTTTATCGGCTCCGGTTGCTCCTGCTACAGAAGCGTTTCGTGCTCCCGGGTTGCTCCTGCTCGAGCGTTTTCGCTCCCGGTTGTCCTGGCTCGAGCGCTATTTCGCCACCCGGTTGCTTACTGCTCAAGGTGTTTTCGCTCTCCGTGCTTCTGCTTCGGAGCGCTATATCGACACCGGGTGTTTCTGCTCGAGCGTTTTTTCGGCACCGGTTGCTCCTGCTCGACGAAGCTTTTTCCGGCACCGGTTGCGCTCCTGTCTCGAGCGTTTTTCCTCCGCCTGTTGCTTCTGCTCGAGCGCTTAGTCGCCCCGTTGCTTCCTGCTCGAAGCGCTTTTCGCCACCGGTTGCTCTCTGCTCGAGCGTTTTTCGCTCCACGGTGTTGCTCCGCTCGAGCCTTATTTATGCCAACGGTTGCTTCTGCACGAGCCGTTTTTTGCCACCGGTGGCTTACTGCTCGAGTGTGTTTTGCCCCGCGTTAGCTTCCTGCTCGAGCGCTTTCGAAACAGCGGTTAGCCCTGCTTCGAGCGTTTTTCGACACCGGTTGCCTCCTGCTTCGGGCGTTTTCGCCCCCGGTTTGCTTCTCTGTCGAGCGCTTATCGCCACCGGTTGCTTCTGCTCGAGCGCTATTTCGCTCCGTGTTGCTCTCTGCTCGAGCGCTTTCGCTCCCGGTTGCTTTGCTCCTCGAAGCGCTTTTCCCGCTCCCGATTGCTCCTGTCGAGCGCTTTTCAGCCACAGATTTGCTTCTGCACGAGAAGCGGTTTTTTCGCTCCCGGTGCTTCATGCACGAGCGTTTTTTCGCTCCCGGTTGGCTCTGCTCGAGCGCCTTTTCGCCCACAGTGCTTACTGCACCGACGTTTTCGCTCCCGGTTGCTTCTGACTGCCGAGCGCCTTATCGCCACGGTTGCTCATGCTACGAGCGTTTTTCGCTCCGGTTGCTCTGCTCTCCTCCTCACGCCGACAGCAGGCTCTAGCCAACGCCCGTCCACGCAACTCCCCCAACCCCAGACCCGACTACCCCTTCAAGTCCTGCGCCTCTCCTCCCACTGCTCGAGCGCTTATCGCCACCGTTGCTTCTGCTCGAGCGTTTTTCGGCACCGGTTGCTCCTGCTCGAGCGTTTTTCGCTCCCGGTTGCTTCTGCTCGAGCGCTTATCCCCACCAGTTGCTTCTGCTCGAGCGTTTTTCGGCACAGGTTGCTCCTGCTCGAGTGCTTTTCGCCACCGCGAGCACTTGCACCCGTTTCCTGTACTGCGAGCGCTCCGCCCCCGACATCCCCCACCGCGGCCACTTTCCCTTCTCGGAAAGAATGCGTATGCGGATTCTTTTACGAAATATTTGTTCCCCCTTCCCCGCCCTCTCCTCTCCTCTCCTTTCCTTTCACATTGGGAACTTTGGTAGTGAGCTTCTTAGTAACATATATTTTTTAAAAAAAATCCTGAAAATGCAGTAAATTTCCCTCAAGACGTATTCGTTCCTTAACTGCCTTCTCCTAGGTTCAGTTAAAACCGTATCCGAATGAATTTATATGTTTTGTATTCCAGCATTATAAACGAATGATGAATGAATCAAATTTTCTGTTGTGAGAAATAGTTCATAATCGCACATTTGACGGCACAAATGATGACGTTTTAGAAGTTATAGCACGAATGACTGCGTCATACGTTCATCCAATTCGCAGCGGCTGTATCGGAGGGAGGTTGAGGTAAACTGAACAGCCGACCACCGTATTCTCGCATGGTGAAATACCCGAGACGTCACTAGGAAGATGCTTCGAAAAATTAGGCTTGATCCTCTTTTTAATGCTGTAATACAGAAGTAGCGAATGCAACTCTTATATAAAGTTGTTTTATTGCATTCGTAGAAATTTGAATAGTCGCTCCTAGAAATCGCTCGTTGTCAAAACATGTACTCATGCAATAAAGTTTAACATTATAAACTAATTGCGTAACCTACTATTCCTAACTCATTATTTTATTTCGTATATTACAATAATTTTTAAACAAATTAATTACGCAAAACGCCATCAATCATTTAGTTTCCGAAATACAAGCCGCTCATGTATTTGTTTTGAGCTTTACGTATTCATACCGTTTAATATGCGAAAAAAAATCAGAATTTTAGTGGAAAATTCCTGTAATTTTTTGGTATGTACATGAAGGCATTGTAAGTTCACGAGAGTTTTCAAGATTTTCCTCTCCAGGAAAATTTTCTAATTCTTTTTCCTTCGATTTAAATATAGTGTCTCCTTAAGGTCATGAGCTAGAAAGAGAAGTGGACATGTCATCGAATTGGGAGTTTTGATACGACTTAAATTCTTGATATTGAAGCTCCCGATTGGATGATTGTGTTCTCCTCGCCTTCCAGGTCATGACCTTGAGGAGACACTATATTGAAATCGGACAATAATATTTTGAATTTAACTATCAAATCCGGAACATCCTACAAGTTATTAGGAGGGCACAATAAATTGTTTCAATGAATTAGGCGAAGAGAATTTTGCTAAAATATCTATTTTGAGAATTTTGCTAAAAGAGATGTCTAAAATCTTATAACATTGTTAGTTTCAATATAATTATATTTTTTGTAACCGTTCCCAAAGTTCCCAAACGTTTTTGCTATGTTGTAAGACGACTAGTTTTAGATGCAGCACTTGTCTGATCAAAAAGTGTCTGAACCAGACTGCGGGAGCCATCCATTTTGTTTACTACATGTCTATACAACATAAAAATAAAATTTTAGGAATTAACAATGATGTCATTGCATTGTATCAAAATTATTCTAACTTAATATCTAAAAGTATACTCATTTAGCAGATTAAAGAGTTAGCAAAAATATGTAAATTTATCGTTCCTAATTTATTCAAGTTGTGATCTTGACGTTGCATTTTTTCTTCAAATTCGTACGGAATGATCATTGCAGTTGGAAAAATGACTGAGGAGCAATTTTATTAATACCCTTCAACGACTTGCACCGAGGGTGAATGTGCCGATTCTGCAAATGGAATGTCGCCTGGGCAGAGGGCACTTTGTGACGCCTGGCCCAGTCTCTTTCGCACGGGGGCTGTGCTTCCGCTGAAATGAAATTCCAGTTGGGCCTTTGGCCGAGAGGGCTGCTTCTTAAAAAGCTCCTGACCTTTACTGCGCGTTTCGGAGGTAACTTATTACTACATCCCAACAGGTCTCCAGGGATAGGACAATTTTTATATTGCATAGCGATGATAACACAGCACGTGTTGTGAAATGAGAGGAGGGTATGTCTCGTATCTGTGAGGTCTATTTCCGTCTGGCAGCGCAAAGTGGAATATTTGTCCTCCGGAGTCCGTTTTCCGAGTGCGCTGTCATAGGATCCTTTTAAACGAGTCACCTGAGCGGAAAATTCAGACGACGACGACGACGACGACGACGACGTCGGTGGCTGCGCGCTCGTCATATTGCAACTTTTGCGCGCGCTGGAGGGGCTCATCCCCGCCCAGAAGGCTTCTAATTAAAAAGTACGCTCGCCGAAGAGGAGCCCACGAAGAAGGGCACGGGAGGGGCCCTTGGAAGGGCGCGAGTCGCCCAAGACGCCGTGGGTGGGGGAAGGGAGGGGGGGGGGGTTTCGATGCGCGACACGTGGCGACGCGTTTCAAAAGGGCCGCAAGGCGTTTTTTCCTCCCTTCAGCCTCTTTTGGCTCCCCCTCCCCACGTTGAGCCTTCATAACTCGGAGGAGAGAACGCGCTGCCGGCGCGGGGAGGGCGGGCCCTTACAAGGGACAAGTTGGTCGCCTTCTTTTGTCGCGATCGCTACAGACGTCGCTGCCGCCGGCCGCACCGCCCGCCCTACCGCCCTGTCACCTCGCGCCACCCCCCACCCCCCTACGCAACCCAGCCACCCGCACCGAGCCCGCCGCAAAACCGCCTGCCACCGCCACCGCACGCAACCGCCGCCACCAGCACAAAAAATGCAAAACCAGCCACCAGCACCAAGCAACACCGCCGACCACCGAAAAGCCACTAGGCCAACGCCAAGGCACGCCAGGCCAGGTGAGGCGTCACGCCCGGCTCGGTGGCGAACGCAGCGGCCGGCCCCACCGGCTCTCGCCCGGGATGACGGGCGCTCCTCGTGAATCTCTCTCCGTGTGGTGGGGCGAAAGGGGTCGTAACGAAGGGTGGCAATGGTGAATGGGGCGAAGAGCCACCGAGAAAAGGGAGACGGCTGAAAATTATTGCCGAGTTGCGGAAGGGAAAAACCTGGCCAAAAGGGGATCTGTGAATATTGGTGGTGAAGAATGTAAATAATAATGATGTCGCTACTCATTGAAATTTAGCGCCCATCTTGCATCAATAAGGTGTGTAGTTTGTGTTAATACTCATACATAGACCAGTGGTAAAGGAAAAACGTTACCTTTTCCCTCTGATTTCTGATAGTTACTTTTTCATATTTGTCATTACTGTCGAAAAGCTCACCAAAAAAACTAAAGTTTATTATACTTTCTAGCCTTTCTTCGTTTATTTTTGATAAACATTGATTTAAATCATTGACCTTTCATTTAAAATAGAAGGCAATATAAGCGAGATCATGAGGCATTCTATAACAAAACACTGAAACAATGGATGGAAAAACTTGTCACTTCTTTATTAACATAAAATCCTGTACTTCTATAATATTATATTTATTATTTGGATCGTGGCGTGAGAATTCCAGATGTGATCATATCTCATTTCTTTACCACCAATTTAATCCCTTTCAAGATTATTTAATTTTATTTCGACAATGAGTGAAGATGTTAATAGACCGATATTTCTATTTTCGTTACAAAACAATATGTGATAGCTAGTCACAGACAACGGATGTAGTGAAAAATGTAAAACAATAAATTGGTGGGAATTTGATTGATTGATTGATTTTTCCGAACACATCAATTTCCCTGGTCATTAGTTCCTTTATATTCCGGTTTAAATATAGTGACACTCCAAGGTCACGAGCTGGAAGGAGAGAGGAACATTGTCATCCAATCATTTAAATCCTGTCGAAGATCCCGATTGGATGAGTGCGCCCCTCTCCATTCAGTTAGTGACCTTCAAGTGTCAATGTGTTTAAATCGGGGAATAGTATAGCGAATGTTTTATCCCAGTAGATGATGGTGTTTCTTCTTTGAATGATGTGACCGTGTGCCGATCTATACATCAGCTTGCGGGAGGGGGGGGTTCTTCCCCAGGTATCGCCCTAGCGGGCGGGCGGCCTAGCCGAAACTAGGTCTAAGCTGACTGATGGGTTAGTGTAGTACATGTTTGTGTGTATAAGTAAAGGGTGAGGGTATGAAAAGAAAGAGGAATGAAAGATACGCGTGTGGTCTGTGGCTCGTTTTGAGTACAGCTCCATCATTTACCTGGAATACATCGGAGTAATCATGGAAACCTACCGTTCAGAGCAGCCAGCCTCTATAATTGTTGGGTTGAAAACACGCCATCTTCAAGACTGAGACGAACCCAAGACCCTCCTGATCGGAATCGCTGGAATGACAGGGGCGAAGCTATCTCTGAGCTAAACTCAGACAGGGATTAGACCGACTCGAAACCAAAGGTTCATATATATTATTCATACTATTAAATATTTGGTTTCCTGAAACTATTATAAAAATTTCACCACGTGCGTACATTATTAGAAATATTTTGGATGGGTTACATGTACACATACGTGGGTATGGGTATACATGGGTTTGTGTATGCAAAATGGTATTTAAAAAGTTCTCACTTGATCATTTAGAATCCCGCCAATGGAATTTGAAAGGAATATCGCTGAACTGAACAACATTCGTCAGAAGATTGATTTATATCTACGATTTCATCATACCGTCTCGTCACAGAAAACTCATTTCAAAAACTCTCAAGATATCATACTTATTTCTTTAAAGTTTATGATACGACCAAGATCGTGCCAGTTTTATTTTACAGTATAACCATCGCCAGTCTTAAAATTGAAACAATTTTCCTTAACTTGATCGTACGCTCTCTGCCACCAGCCATAGGACGTTGCGTGGTGCTTGGCTTGGAAAGAAGATGAAAGAGAGAAGGAGACTTCCTCTCGCCGCGATTCCTTACGTCTGTCGCTTTTGGTCAATTCAGAATCTTAAAAGCCTGTAAAACCATTCTTGCTTTTTTGTTATGATTAAATGCTAAGGTTATTTAAAATCCCTACACGTGCTTGAATTTATTAACATAAATACACATTTCGTTTACACTTACACTTATGTTGCGGGGATGTTCCCCTCCTGGAAATTATCAGCGGAGCACCGCCTCAGGCCAAGCTCCAAGTCCTCGACTGGTTTCTCGACATGTATACTAGCGTGGTGCACGAAAGTGTATGTTTGTGTATAAAAGAGTGGCGAGGAGGGGACACGAGTGAGGAAGGAATGATCGCGCGCGGATCGTTCCCGGTTTGTTAAGATTTTGCTCCGTCATTTGCCAGTTATTGGTCAGTCAAAACATTCACTCGGATGAACTGGCTGCTGGAGTTCTCTGGAAGTGGCAGAAACCGACCTGATTGTCTGGCTAGTGTCGAAAATCATCCACCGGGGTTTCTCAAACCCTAGAACCTTCTTCTCGGAGACGCAGTAATGGCAACAATTGTAGCATTGAGCCATATCAGCCGGAACCGTCATAGCTGACGGACGGGAAATCTACGAGCACCAGTAACCGCTATACGCCGCCCATGACGACCAGGACCTCCTTGGCCTGGCAGCCCCGCTTCGGTTCCACCGGCCTTCCTGGACGGCCTCTCCGCTTTATCTCCTGTCCTCCCCGTCCTGGGCGTTTTTTCGCTGACGCCCGCCCCGCCCCCGACCCCGCTCCCCGCTCCCGGCCCCCAGTCCCCTTCGCATCCCGCCCCCGCCCCGCCGCCCGCCCCCTGGCCCCCGGCCCCCTCCTCCCTGCCCCGGCGGGCGGTCAGTCGGGCGGCGCGGCGCTCAAAGTGGCGCTTCTTTCTGGCGGGGCGGCGCGGAGACGCGTGGACTTTACAACGCGGAAGTCTATTTGTTGTTCCGCGCCGCGGGACTCGCGGCCGCCCGTCGCCGCCGCCGCTCGCTCGCGCGCTCCATGAGGCGGCAATTCGGGGCGCGCACGTGGCTGCTCCCATTGGGCGCAGAGCGGCCGGCATGCTTTTTTTCTTTTTTTTTTGACAAATAGCTACAGCTTACGCGGAATAATACGCGTGGAGGTCAGTCAAGAACTTGGCAATGTTTTAGGTTAAGTTAGCTTAGAGAACAAAAATCGTCAATTTCATGTAAGTGTCGAAAGTTTGATTCTCTTTGATTGCGCATTTTTAAGTCGATGGTGTAGCTTCTGCCTTCCTCCTCTATAATTAACGTTAAAGAAAACACATTTGAGTCCAGCCAACTGATGATGTTCGACTTACTTCTCACCAAAATAAATAAAATAAATAAATAAATAAATAAATAAATAAATACAAACAAATAAATAAATAAATTAAAATAAAATACAATAAATACAAATAAATAAATTAAATACACAACAAATAAAATAAAATAAAACAACAATAAATAAATAAATCCAAACAAATAAATAAACCAAACAAATAAACAACACCATAAAAGACATCTTCATATACCCCCTTCGCCTAAATTAATTCTACATAACCGCGGTTTGCAGTAGCACCATATTCACTTTCTCGCCTTACTTCGTAAAAAAAGTATTATCATGCGTCGGAGAAACTGAAAAAAAAACTTAACTTACTGCCGACCCCTTCTATTGAAATAATAGATAAATATTTTTCCTATATGTACTAAATTACTTCCTCTAACACATTATGTAATCAGAAATGTTTTGGGGTCATTGATACCGAAAAATCTATTGACGGCAAAATGTCAGTCTGATCATCAGTTTGTCCGTCAATCTGTCTGTCTCTTCGTCCGTATGTCCGTCTGTGGTGAACGTTAGCGCCTAAACTGTTCAGCTGATTTTCTTCAAAATTGATATTCCTTGACTGATTTAAAGGTACTCGAGGCTGTCAGAGTTCGAAACGGTTATTTTAATTTTTAGGGTTTCTGTACATGAAGGCTCAGCCACATTTTGAAAATTTTCTCAAAAATGGCTCCAATCTTTTTGTTTAAACTTTCTCCTGCGATAGAATAATTGACGATGTATACGTAAGAATAAGGGACGCTTGAAAGAATGGTGCAAATCTCATATTCTATGAAATCACTGATTTTTCGAAAGTTACACAGTTTAAAACTTTATTTGTCGTCTTTCTACGACAATTTACCTATATTCAATCGAGAGTTACAAAACATATTTTGCAGACAGGTATTTAAATGATGTCATGTTCATGCCGCAGGACAATTACGAGATAAAACTTCATTATCTTGTGATTCTGCCCTTTCCTCTCCACGATTCGAATAATTCATTCTTTCGCTCAGGTACTGTCCGAACTCTAACGAACAAACATTTTGAAAATATAACCGACTTCTGTTTCAATAACTTGAAATCAGTATGTGATGTATGTGAGGAATAAACTGTTATTCGTTGAGGAAATGATATTTTGTTGCCTAGTGTAATTAGTGCAACTCATTTTCACTGAAATGAATTTTCCTTGACTTATGACATTTAAGCTTAACCTTTCCCACCCCGTACAGCAAAATTCTAGCAGTCTCCGTGAGTTATATAATTTTTCAAAATCACATAGTATATTCATTTTCTTCTGAACAATGCAATGGTATGGGCTCCAGTTTTCGAAAAAATGATACAAATCAATATTAGCTTATTAATTATTCTTCAAATTCAGTGCATTCAAATCCGAAATTCCTGCAAAATTTTCTTGTTGTAAACGAATAGTCCGCCCTGATTCAACATTCAGAGGTCAGATAAGTGAACCTCCGTTTTAATAATTAACATTTATGTAAATATGACCAATTACTTTGCTCTAACATATTCATATATTCTTAATTCTCGTAACCCTTAACAACAATGTAATAATGTTTTAATGATATTTTATTGAGAAGGATCTCAAGAAAGGTTCCAATAGGTGACTTTCTTCATTTCATTTCATATTGCTATTAACCATTTATAGTATTTACTTATTATTTCACTGCCCTCGGTGGCTTCTTTGATAACGTGATCGTCTTCCACGACGCAACCACGGGTTCGATTTCCGTTCGGGGCAAACATTAATTGTGCGCTTTCCTCGCAATATCCCAGTATCTATTGCTATGTAACGATGAGAGAGAGCTCACTTCTCAGGTTTAGAAGACCAGAAATAAAGCGTAGGGATGTCTATGTGCTAACCACCCGTACCCCTTAACCCATCACCGCAAGACCGACAAGCTGCTGGTAGGCCTTAGCTCGTGAGCAGCTGTTGTGCCAAACAGGGGGGGAGGGGTAAAATAAATGAAAATGGGCTTCCAACACCTGTTTTGGGGATTAGTGTATTCAAGAAAAGAAATTAAAACTGTCCAAATATTCAATTTCTACAGCTTTTCATGATTTAAAGATAAACACACATACTTATTATGTCACGTTTGAAATATATTGTAAATATTCGTTTAATGAAATAAAGACGAGTCGACATCCTCCTCGCGTTCTGTCATAAGCGGTGTCCTGACGCAGAGTTGTGCAGTTGCACGCGAGCCGCGTTTGCAAAGCTGAGCGGTCCGCTCTCCGCATCAGTTTGACCTTGACCTTGACCTGCGCGCCAAATGACGGAGAGTATTTCGATGGGCTTTGTTGGACAGGGCTGAGAATGATCTCGTTTGGAACGGATGCTGTGCACGTGCGTGTCTGCGATAGGAGCTTTTGTGTGTATGATCGGTGAATTGGAATTGCTTCAGACCTGTTTGCGTCCAATGTTTATTCGTTTCAAAATATATTTATTGCGTTTATTTGACCTTAAGGTCATTTGAGCTAAACCAACAAGCGTGACACACGGATGTCGTCAGTATTGACCGCGAAATGAAGTTTGGTGATATGAACTCCGTTTGATATTGTGACTTAAATTTCATTTCTGATATGGTCTGATGAGTTTCATAGGTAACCAATATTGCATTTTAAGATGGGGAAACATTAATAGAATATTTCTTCAAATTTTAAAAAATATATTACTAATTCTAATCTACTTAAAAAAATAGACGTAGAAAAAGCTCATAAAAATATTTAAATTACTGACACAGAAAATTTAAAGAATATTTAAGAAACAAAAGTCGTTGCACTGAACACCAGAAAAACAAAAGTTAGTGCTTTACGCATCATTATTTAACTACCTTTTGTTTTATATCCGTTAAATCCTTTAGGATCTGGTACGTTGACAATCTGACTATAGCTTCAAGATGTAAACAAAGAGCAACTGATCTCCCCGTTCTGTATTTTAAATTATTTCTTTATTAAATGTTATCTTTATTTTTCTACATTTCTTTCTGTCTCTTTCCACACAACATTTTCAGATTGATGAAATAACGTTTATTTTTTACTGCTATGTTATAGCTTGTTATTGCCTTCGATAGGGACCTCGATATACGCTGCTTAACTTACCTGGATCGAGAGGACCGTGGTTTCGAGATAAATATGAAAACAGTTGAATGAAGCTACACGTTTGCTTACGGAGGGAATCATGAGAGGGAAATAAAAAAAACACAAACCGAGTCAAGTTAACGTCTAATTAATTAATTAGTTAGTAAATAGGAATAAATAAAATTAGGTAAAAAAATTAAATTAGGTAAAAAATAAAATCGTGTATGTACCACGGGCGTTAACTCGTTCTAATGATCTCGCGCCAAAGGCCCTGGGGCGTTTTGTCACCGCTCCATTATTAAAACCCTTATAACGCCCTTGGTGCATAAATTACTATTGTTTCATAGGATGGTTCTATGTTGTCTTTTAAAAAAAATTCCAAAAGCTATGCATGTTCTGCACAGTATATTTTAGAATATTGTTAATAATTTAAACGGAATAATATGGCTTATAAAGGAAAAAAAAATAACTAAAATAACTGGGTCGCGTAATCATCTGTCAAATGAAAACTTAAAGAGTGCTAATTACTTCTAGCTTCACTCCACATAAGTGTAGACTAATGGTGGAATGGAACGGGGAGAGGAATAGCCACGAGTGCTTATTTCGTTTTATACTGCGCCCTCCGCCGCCCGAGTTTTCCTAAAGCTCAGTGGTAATTTAAACTTAATGAGCAATTTGTGCTGTTGTCTGGACGTTTTTGTCACCAGCAACACGCCATCTAAATCTCGCTTTGCAAACTTCATAAAACAAAAGCTTTTGGAAACGTGCCACAGGCACGGCTTTGGAGCTTTGTTTTTTTTTCGGTGTTGTATATATTCTAAAAAATGCAATGCAATGCAATGCATCTCGTTCTGATTCACACGTGACGTTTCAAAGAGGATCCAATCAGGACATAAAGTTGGAATGAAAATGGGAAGCCAGTCTTTAAAAGAAAAACAAAACATTTGGAACTCATATTAATTGTTACTGATGGATTAACGCGCCTGATACTATTAAGACATAGACCGAGGTTCATTTAAGTAATATGTGCACACGCATTCGTGACTTCTGGAGTCTCTACTCTTCTCTTGCACTCTTTACAGTTGAATTGTGAATTCAAGATAGAAATGAACGTTAGGAACAACAAGAAATATTCTCTCCCTTGTAATAGTACATATTTCCATCGCCCAACGTACTACAGATGTGATTTTATAGCAGTGTCGGCGAAATAACTACACACCCACACCCACACACACACACACACACACACACACACACACACACACACACACACACACACAACCATCATTCCTAGTCCTTTCATCACCCTATCCACTTCAACTTTAATCAAATAATAAGTATGTTTGTGTGCTGGTCTCTTTCACAGCATTCATTTCCACCCCCAGTTTATTTTTATTTCCCGCAGGAACTTACAACCTTGTGGGTGCAAAAAATAGAATCAGCATTTAAATGCAAATCCACCCCCCACTATAGATTAAACAAGAAAAAAAAGTGAACGTCCCATCTACCCGATAATCTGGCTGAGCCCTCGTTGGGAATACACATATCGCGTGGAACCCATGTATGGGCGGCTCGAATTCGCGAAACCGAAAAAATAAAAAAAATTTTTAAAACACAAATTTAAAAAAAATTGAATGCTAAACTAAATGCGCCCGAAACCCGCTAAGGCGTGTTAGCAGCCCTCCTAGCATCCGCGTGCTAACTAGATTCCGTAAAACACTTTTTCAGAGCAGAAAGACCCGCGCGATTTTATTTCAAGCTTCCCCCGGCCCCGCAGTCTGTACTCCATGTGGTCCTAGTTTTTGTGTTAGTGACTCGCGTTAACTGACAGGTCGCCTGCAATGCACGCGTGCGGTCTCAACCTGTCTCGAAATCCCTATTGTTTTACCATCAGTTTGTGGTCGAGCAAACAATAAAAAAAATATTTTAAACTTTAATCTAATTTTCCCCAGTACAACCGGCAATATTACTAAACATTACTCCCGTATCATATTTGGAACTAGACGATGATTTTAATTTCAGTGAAAAAGGTTTTGTACAATTACGAGCAGTGACTACTTAATTTGTACTTCATATTTAGACAAATGTAACAAATTAAAAAAAAAAAAAAAAAGTAAGTCAGTTGGAAATATATGAACTTCTGTGAACCAAAAATTACATCGCATGGTTTGAACCTCCCTTGCACATCAATTGGGTTTAAATAATAGAGAGGAATCAATCAGACTTTAATTCAAAAAACAACAAATAATATATTTTCAGCGAACTACGAAACTTGTCATACATTTTTTTTTAATTTTAATTCGCATTGCAGAAATAAATATTTCACTTGACACTCATTTACTTATAACAAGTGACTCTTGCAGTAATCTGGCCTCAAGTGTTAAGGAACATTAAATTTTAGTAAGAGATACGATTGAACCCCCACAAGAAAAACCTCCGAGAGAAGAACGAAGTGCCATCAAAACCTACGACGAAACGCATGCGAAGCCCCCGAACAGCCTGAGAGGCAAAACCAACGAGAGCAAATACAACCAACGAAAGGCAATCAAAAAGACCTTTTACATTGTAAAAAAAGCCATTTGCTTTGGTAATAAAAAAAAAAATTCTCTAATCTTATACTGTGCTAAGTGCATGAGACCTAATAAGAAAATGCAGGTAGCGGGCGGGGAAAGCAGAAAAAAAATAACAATGCCTTTCTGGAGGATAACATAGATGAGGGACAGATGGGTCCGGCGAAACAAATGTTTTGTTAGCCCCTTTTTGACACGTTGTCCTGTTGAATTAATTAAATAATAATATATTGCTGAAAAATACCGAATTTAAATAAAAAAAAGTAATTTGAAACAAAGGCGTTCGACGTAAAAGTTTGCAATCCTGGTAAAATAGGGTCTAGCATTGAATGGTACTGTTTTCCCCCAATAGCGAGAATCAATCTAAAGAAATCCTGTAGGAGGTAACCTCCATTATTGAAAACTAATTCGTTAAGAGCAAGAGTTAGAAACAAATGCTTCCCAGGGGGAGTTACCGTTCGACGGAGGCGTTAATGGATGATATTTGACGGAACATGTAGCCGTGCCGCTAACGACGCCTACGACGGTCATTCTGAGTCTTAGCCTTAGCGGCCGGGAGGCGAAGGAACTCAAGCAAAACTGTGTGCCAACTTTACTTGCGTGAATGTTGGTGATGAAATAGGATTCTATGGCCAAGAAAAACTACATTTCAAACTTTGCTGCTTGCTGGTTTTCTTGAGAGTGCGAATTACAGCACCAACACGAACAAAACCGGGCTCGGCTTAAGGCGCATTTCGCGAAGAAAAAATTAATCAAGTTGAGGGCTTAGGACGCGAATAACATTTTAAATCCATTATCGTTAGAAAACAGTGCTGTGTGCGTTTAAAAAATTTATGTCAGCGTCTAAAAAACATAGGACTGTGGTTCCTTTTGTAAAAACGATATTAAAAGATGGTAAGCATGAAAGGATGTGGGAAGAGAAGCCGAAAACTTTTTTAACCATACTCCTTGAAGAATAGAGCTCCCAAGAGTTTAACAATGATTTTTCATTTCTTTGATTTCAAAAAACAAATACAATAAATCCCTTTTCGGTTCCCAAAGTTAAGAGGGGCTTGCCGCCAAACGAACTACAATCGCACGTGGACTTTATCCTACTTTTTTTAAAATTTCTGGACATTTTTTTTAATTCGTGGGAGTAGAAAATATAACGGAATATTATGACAGTTCAACTTACAAAAATAATCGCTAGGTAACAACTACAAGTTTTATAGTTGAATACTTTTGTAACTTCTGGACATTTTTTAATTCGTTGGAGTAGAAAATAAACGAATATCAATGGAGTTCCCTACAAAAATAAGGGTACAACTACAAGTTTTGTTATATTGATATACATTGAAAAGTATGTATAAGTGACATATAGAAAAAGTCGCACGTCAAAATCAATTTAAAGGAAACACGTTTCATGCATGTGTTTGAAAATAGTACAATCTAAATTTCTTATTAAATCGAAAATTCATAACATCAATTGGCGTTCAACAAAAAGTACCAAGTGGCGGGCGAAACAATTATTACTTCTTTTTTTAAAAACAGCTGTACTTCGTAAATTATAAGCTAATCATCTGTAGTCTGAACGAACGTTCTAAATTGTTTCTGTGGGAAAAAAAAAAAGAAAAACCAACAAAAGACATCTGGCTTCCTCCCTTAAGAGGAAAAAAGACAAAGAGAAAAGAAAGAGTTCCATGCGTGAATTTTGTTACAAAAACCGCTTTAAATAACCTCATACGATATTATTTAAAAATTTAAGAAATTTATATTGCCCAGAAAAAAAAGTTTACATAGTTACCTACGTTCTTTTTCGTGATCTCGCTACTATCAATATTTTTAATTTTGAACTTTCTTACTTTAATCGCGATTGTTAAGTTTTTTATCGTTAGATATCTGTGACGCCTTAACCAAATTTCCTGCCGACTGCACGGTCTTCAAAAATAATTTAAATGACTTCTTTCCGATACCTTTAAAAAAAAATTCTAAAAAAAAACTTTGCATCTTATGTTCTATATATACCACGTTTCTCTTATGAGCTGTTTTATTCTGGTTGACGACAGGGTGTGTGTGAATAAGGGGCAGTCTCGAGTAAATTGTCGCCGGAAGCCAGGGCGGGTAGGATGCTGGACGAGCTATACTGCCCAACACTACTACGGTGCAGGTGGGCTATCCAAAGTACGTGCGGAAGTGTGCAATCAAATGTGGAGGTGGTGTGAATGGAAAGGGGTGAAGAATCAGAAAATGGGGAACGATGGCGCGGGGAAGCATAAAAGAGGCCGCAAAAAGTTGTGGCCAAAAAAAAAAACGAAAACGGACCTCCAATCCCTGAAATTTTGAACCAGAAAACACGTAGAACTGTGAATAAGTGGGGAGAATCAATCGAGATGAGCTCAAAAAGATGTCACTTGTTAATGATACTACAGAGTCCGAAGGAAATACGGCAAGCAGAGAAGGCTGAAAGTAGAAAACGTTAGCTACAGTGCGAGGCGGTCCAAAATAGTCGAAGAGAATATGCCCTCCACGTTAGTCAGAGGTAACTGCAAGAGCCCCATTTCGAGGTCTCGAATCAGCAGGGAGGAGAAGTAGAAAAGGCGCTCATGAAATGGGGGGGAACTATGTTATGAGTTATATTGGGCAGTTAATTATGATAAGTCATTAGATAGTGGATTAAAGAAAGTGTAAGTGAGATAATCAGAATGGGTAATATCAGCAAATAAAGGGGAACTCACATGTCGGAGTGGACGAATCTGGAGAAAAGATGTGTGACTAGCAGTAAATCAAGAATCGTCTGCCAGGCAAACAAAGGCACTGAACTACCTGGAGGAGAACAAGAAGGCCCCTAAACGACGGAGAGAGCTATTAGACACATGAGTATACTCAGTAAATCAATTAGATATTGTAGTTTAGAAGTATGTATTACATTATTTGAATAATATGAGATATCGACAGGTGGAACAGAGGGTAGCAATTGTACTACTGTAAGCAATGTAGAGCCTTACAACACCTCATCTCGCCCGTCTCTGCAAACAAAAACGTACTGTAAGGATTAACAATAAATAACCTGCAGGCGATAAAGTTCAAGAGCAAAAAAAGGATGCCTAAAAGCCATAATCTGATATAATAGCTTTGTCAGGAGTCTCACAAAGAAGCCACCAGAGGGTGCGGCCAAAAGAGGAGGACCCCCGAGAAATGAAGAGGCACCCGGCGTGAAATAGTACAAAGTAAAAAGGTTGAGAAATGAGAGACGGACATGTCATCTTAAGAAAACGGGGATGGTGCCTCTAAATTTAAAGTCAAAAGATAAGGCACATGAACTGTGCTAATAGTGGGCAGTACAATTAGAATATCTTCGAAGAAAAAATCTCAGTCGTACATTGAAGGAATCGGAAAGGTTTTCAAGTGACAATAATATACTTCCGATGATGGAGTATTCAAAAGGACATTCCAACAAACAATGAAAAAACGCGAAGGAGGAAAATAACGTGATGACCGATATAGAGTTATTGAGGGGCATATAACATAAATTCATTCTCCAAGTCCTGGCCAAAGCACCTACTCGACGAAATCACTTCCGGTGTCACAACAGAGAAGAAGCCCTTAAATTACAATAAATGTAGCTCAATCTTTCACCAATGTGTGTAAGCCTAAAAAGTCAAAGTATAAAAAATCAGCCCTACTCTGCCGTTTGACTCGTCACAGTCGCCTGCCCACAAACCGAATCTCGCTCCAGACGCCCTCCTTATCGCTGCCAGATTCCGACGCGAAGCACAAAATGGGAAGGGAGGTTCGCGCCAATAACAAGCAGAACCACCGCCACGCCGACAGCTGGCGGAACTCACGCAGTTCGATCCTTCGTAAAAAAAAACCACAATGTCGTGCGACAAAGGTGAGCTCTCGCAGTTTTCCTCAACATTCTCGTTCTTCGTCTTCCCTTCATTATCTCTTAGCGCCATCATCTCATCTTCGTTCGTAGACGTTAATATAATCTACTTATTTAGGATCTTCCTCATGACTTCATGAGACGCTAAAGTTTTCGAGAGTGAAGGTACCATCGAACACTAAATAAATAAAATAAATATAATAACAGTAAAAAATAATAAAGAATAAATAAATACAATTAATAACTACAAATAAAGCTCACAATAACCACTCAAGAATAAAGTTAAACAGCTCAAGATTGAAAATAAATAAACTCCACGATAAAAGAATAAATTAAAAAATAAGATATAAAATAAATAACCCAAAAATAATAACCTACAATACAAATTAAATAAAAAAATAAAATAAATAAAATTGAAATTAAAAGGTCCTAAATAAAGTAAAATAAAACTAAATAAAATAAATTAAAATCCAATTTTGCCAAACCAATTCTCTTCCGATCTTCAGTTCTGCGGACAGCATATCGCCGGCCACTCCCCGCGTACCCCCAGCGCTCCAAGCCTACTCCCCTGTAGCTAGCAGAGGCCGAGCCGCACCGGCCCGAATGTACAGGATGAGTCAAAGTGGTGTCAGTCGAAAACGCTCGAACATAAGACTAACAACGAGCCGAGGAAGACCAGCAGACCACTGTCCGCGCCGGTGAAGAGGAATGGGCGAAAATTACGAAAAGTAAAGAGGACAAGCGTCTGACGTTGTCGCTTTACCCCATTCGGCTGAAGGTCAGTCGTAAAAACTACCGAATATAATCGCAGCCGCTCCGCCAAGGCTGCTAAACAGTCCTCCGAACCATCACACACCAAATAACAGATTCGAGTCCCGAGGGATCCCAAACCCATTTAGAACTATAAACAACAGGCCCCGTGACTGACTGCTGCACACCACCACCGACAACCGGTCGCAGTGGATTCCTCGACATATGACGCGGCGCAGGAGAGCATGTCAAACCGACAGGAGACGGGATACCGACCCGACCACGACCACTCGACTCCGACCGGACCTCGTACCCGACCCGACCCGACCCCGCATGGTGCTGGATGCGTCTGACCACAGCTATCCGATTCGTTTCGCATCGAGCCTGTTGCGAAAGGAAGAGTCAACTGATTCCACCACCGCTAGTTCACCATCCTACCAAAGCCTGCCGCAACAAGAGAAGACCAAGACCCACGGAAAGTAACACAATCAAACACTCACAAATCCGCGCGGCAACGCGCACGCAACACCCAACTTATACCACCTCGCGAGAGAATGCGCAGCGCCTTTTCTCGTTATATCATCTAGATTGATTGCACAAGAGAGTGCGCGCATAAGAAGCATTAACTCCGCTGAGAGCGGGAGACCGGTAATGCGAACTCTCTCCGTTAGGTTGCGCGGTGTAAGGCGAGCGCGCCACCGTGCTAAGAACCAAGTAGGGCGGTGGACTATAGGTATTTGCCCCGGCGGCGGCTGCCCCGAGAAGGCGAGAGGACCGCACGATGGCCGCGGAGGCCAAACCCGGCCGCGCCCAGCGAGGCGAAGCCGTGGAATGGAAGAAAAGCCGGGTAATGGATAAATATGATCTCCCTGTTTCTGCGGAAGGTCAAAAGTACCCCCGCTTCTGTCTAATTTGAAGCAACTCAACGATAGGTAATGTCAGAACGCAAGAAACTGCCATGCATAGGGCGGACAATGCTCCAGAAGGAATAAAACGATATCGCGGTAGAGTAAACAAAAAGTTGGGATTAATTACTCAAAGCACGAGTCAATAAGCAATTGGAGGGTCTTGAACGGGAGAGATGAAACGTAAAGTTTATGAGACAAGGCAAGGGTGCCTAATTAGAGAAGTGACGGCGAACTTGACTAGTATTCCGTGTAATGAGTAACGGAGGTGTGAATGGTAACCGGTGCTACGTTATTGACACATGCTTGCAGGAGATATTAGAGAATGGATACATGGAAATGAGAACTGAGATAATACAGGAGTAGGCGTTTTTGAGATACGATCAGAAATGAGGAGTTCACCTCAAAAAAGTGCGTTCGTAATAAAGGATTAGAAGAAGATGGCCAGTTTGAGAAGTAAGATTCAAGTAACTTGCGGTTCATCCTACACTCACATAATATTCAATTCAATAATATCTCTCGCTCAACTGAATGAACTTAAAGCATATATATCATAGCGTGAATCGAGTCCAGAATGATATCCTTGTAAGATCTCAAACGTCTTTATAGTCTAACGGGGTGCGAACATATAAGCCGAAAAAGCTATAACCGCAGCAGGCTACTTTCGATAGATTTCTAATTGAGAACGTTGTGAAGAAGGCCCAATATCACAGAGTATTAAGGAACTGTTAGTAGTTGCACGAGAAAAACGTGCGCCCAAGTTGAATCGTCCGTAATTATCTAGCGATCAATTGTCCTTGACAAAAGGCTGGTTCATTTATTATAGACAAAGGTCACCGAGATTGTCGACTGGTTAAGTTGTCTCTGATTTCATGAGAAGGCGGTGACAAAAGTGTGAAAAGATGGAAGAAGTGAAGAGTCTGCTAATGTTTGGAAACATTGCCTACTATTAGAATGTTAGCTGCAGTTTGACAAACCAGCGCAGTTTAGCACAATCCTAAGCAGAGCAGTTTAAGAGAATTCAAAATGAGAGAAATGTGAATGCTTCCAAAAACCTATTCATTGAAAAACTTTTCTACGAAATATAATAGTTTTCACTGGACTGGAGCTTGTGCTACGAGTTAAAAGAAAGAGAGAGTTACCGATAATCGAATCAGTTTGCAAGGATGCCGAATATTAATTTCATAAATCGATATTTTTATGTTAAAGTAGAAAGAACCTGCCGAACAAATAAAAACTAGTGATGTTTCTTATAAATTAAATGACCTACTTAAGCCGCGAGTGCTATGACTTTTAACTGAGCGAAGTAGAGCAAGATTCTATTTATTTGAACATAAAAAAAAGATAAAGGCATTCGCCCATCCATCAAATTATATTTCGCTGGCCCAGCCTAGATGGTGGGGCTTTTAAGCTTAAGTTGCGTAAATTTCTATTGCAATTTCTATAATAAAATCGATCGATATATTGGGGATTTTGGCGGTATGTAAGCTACAGAACCAAAAAAGGCGAATGGTTTCGGCATGGCCTTAATGATCAAATACAACAAGAGATATTCTTAACTTCCTAAAGTAGGATGTCACTACGTATTTAAAAATTTAAGAACAAATTTTAAAAACTATCAATAACAATGAAAGCGCCCAGGAGAAGCCACACGAATGAGCGGAACACTGGGAGGATGAGCCAAAGCCTATGCACTCGGTGGGACCGCAGGAGGGGGTGGTAAAATAATAGATTCACCTACCAAAAACATATTACGGGGCTGATTGGCATGTTTCTACGAGCGGCGAGGAAATGTATAATTTTCCAGAAGACCGCTATAGGGCACTCAACCCCCCAATTTGATTTTGACCAGCCGGAATAAAATCGGATAATAGTTGTATGAAAATTTTAAAGAATTTTAAAGAATTTTGAAGCCCGACTCTCAACTTGGAGGGGTAAATATGTAATTATATGATATTATAGTATATAATATATAGTATAGTATATATATATTATTATATAGTATATAATATGTTTTGCATGTATAGATAGATAGATAGAGTATATGAAAGGGTCAATGTGGAAGTTGCAGCAGAGGTCCAGTATATGACCAAGGGATCTTATTTTGACGGGACCTGATTTTTCTATTTCTGTTTTCTCTATATTTCACTATCCCACCGCACGGTTTCGTTTGAGCTCTCATTTTAACAAGATTTAAGAATA
>BOPP01000048.1:2544199-2557766 GCA_017312745.1 Gryllus bimaculatus
CGAAATAGACAGCCAAGCACTGCAGTGGGATTGAAGTGGGTGCCGAAGAATGATGGTTGCATGAAAGACGCACTTTCTAGGTTCAAAAGACTCTTCTGTGAAAAGCTGCAGTTCCTCTTCTCGTGAAACGAAACTTCTGCTTTAGTTTCAAATGTTTAGTTATAGAAACGTTGCTATCAATGTTTGCAACGAGTTTTATCTAGGAAAAATCCAACCGTGAACTTTCAATCGTGTTCTTATTATTTTGTGGGGTCATCAATAACCGAATCATTCTGAGTGATATATTCTATATAAGAGTTCGAAGAGAAAAGTGTCTTTTGAGATAGTCTATATTAACTACCAAATGTTGTAGGGCGAAAAGCAAATATTAAGCGTCGCTAGAAGAATAGATAGTACATATTTTAATTAATTAATCTCATTTTATTATAAGAAAGGATTAAAAATTGTTTCGAATTGATAGTTACATAGTGTACACCTCAAACCTCTTTAAGACCTATTATAATTTAAATAATGTCAGTCGAAATTATTTATTTCTTATTAAGAATAGGTTACAAAATAAGAAAATAGTAATACTCATTCCTTGTTCCCGAAAGGGTTTCTTCCTTACGCATTCCTGAAGGGTAAGAAACCCAAAACGTGGTTAGGAAACGAGAAAAATCAGACAAGTGGAACAGAAATAGTCACAATATTTTATGCACCCAAACTTAATTTGAAATATTCAAATATCCATGGGAAACGTTGATTCGCATTGATTGAAACGGGAAGAAACAAAAATGATCTTCAAGGATAGTTACATTTAAGTCTAAAATGTACAGAAAAGTGCCTTCGTATCGAATAACTTAATTATATAATACATTATGTGTACCTTCATGTTTAATATTGTATGTTCGTGTAACAAATACATTAAAATCTGTTCAAAGCTTAAAATGAACTTTTTAAATATTATTCTTTGTCATGTGTGAACGAGGTCTAATATTTTTTAACTTATTTTTTTTATTCAAGCGCCAGCATCGAATTCGCGGTCTTTTGAATGTCCAGAAGTGAATTATTTTCTCGTTTTTCAACTGCCACAGAAAGTAGAGAGGAGGCCAAATACGACGTAGAAATACCGTCGTCATAAAATAATAATTTCCCTCGCTCCCTGGAATTCTCCTCTGCCGCACTGGGGCTCGCAATTCTCTCGACGTGTGAGGCGGCGAGACAGCTGTCGCCGGGTGACGCGCGCGACGGCGAGGACAGCGGTGGCGGCGGACGCGGTGGTGGTAGGGGTGACCGGTCACGGGGGGGGGTGATGGCGGGGTCTGGAGTGTGAATGGGAGGAGCGATGTCGGAGGCGGTAGCGGCTACAATGGTAATCGGCGACGGTAGTGACAGTAGGGGCCTTTTTGGTTGAATGGTAAGGGATTCCGGGCGCGTCAACTGCCAAGGTCATTAATCCCGCAAGTGTAGTGGAGTGTTTTTTCATCGGGAAGTGGTGGTGATCTTCCACAACTAGATGGCGAGATCTGGCGCCGACCTGCCGTCGGCTAGCGGAATTGTACCCAACCAGGCACTGCTCCAGTCGGGACAAGCTCTCAACTCCCCACCGGTCTCTCGGTATATGTAAAGGTGTAGTGAATGTAAGTGTGTGTGTGTGTGTGAGAGAGAGAGAGAGACAGACAGACAGACAGACAGACAGACAGACAGACAGACACAGACAGAGTTGAGGATAGATCAAGGAAGAGGTAGGAAAAATTGCGTGCGGTTCATGTCCCCTCTGTTAAGGTGCTGCTCGGGCATTCATCTGGTATTGATCGGAGAAACCACGGGAAGCTACCGACCAGAGCTGGCGAAGGATATAATTTGCCTCGAAACAGTGACAGAACTCGTCCGATCTATCCAGGTAGCTAGCTCTGAGCCACCTTTCCCAGTGCAAAGGTGGCAGCGGTGACAATGCGGGAAATGCTGAGGGTAAGGCGGTGGCGGCAGGACAGTAGTGATGGCGATGCCGGGGTGATGGTAGTGGCTATTGCGAGGGCGGCAGAGGACGGCGCGGCGATGGCTGCGTGGGCGGAGAAAATGTGAAGCGTTGTGGATGAGATGGAGTGCAAGCGGTAGGAGTCACGATATAACGGAAAGCCTAAGTAGAACTGCAGAGGCATTCCATTGGACGAATGTGGCGGGGTGAGGGCGGCGGCCGATGTCGCTGCGTGGATATGTTGGAGGACGAATGAAAAAGGAACAGCGCCTGTGACGTTGACAAGCGAGCGGCGACGGAGAGTAGCCTGAAGGTAAAATGTGAAGTGTGAGAAGATAGGGGTAACAATTAGTTTGAATCTACAGAAAGTGAATTGTGATTAATAAAATAATTTTAAAAAAGGTTACTTTAATCGATTTGAGAGATTTTGTGATGAATACGTTTCAAATGAAAATTTTAAGAAATGGCAAAAAATATATATTTTTTACATCTTTTATTTATTTATATAATTGAGTAAGGAATCTTCAATATATTGAAACTTAATTGTTTTTGAAACGCTATCAGTATGATTCTGTAAATTAACCTTGCCTCCCATCACTTTCAAACAATGATTCTTCATCAATTGAATTTTTTTTAACAATAAGTTGTTTGCTCTGAAATGAAAAGAGGGACATAATTTAGTGATATGAAGATGATGGTATAACTTTGTGCAATAATGTACTCTGTCATTTCCTCTCGTGTAGCATGTTCATTATTCCGTACATTTAGTCATATGCGACTTAGAAATATATTTGATAACATAGTTATTTCTTTGACCACATTATTTGGTCAAAGAAATCAACTGGATTCCACTTAAAAACTAGATGTGTAATAAGATTATTGACACCTTCTTTCGTATGCAATTCTCTCTATTGTAACTCCACAAATTTCGCAAATTTTACAACCGTGAAGAAAATATTGTCAGGTTACAAAATTTGCTCGCGAGATCTCATTACCCTGAAAAACGTACAAAAATATTCTAACCATGTTATGTGCCAACAACATTTTTATTCATATTTTTTGTAAGCACGTTGTGGGGTTGTGTGAAAATTTCATTTAAAAAACAGAATAGTAATAGTATTTGATTATTCAAAGAATCTCAAATTACCTTTCAAATTCGAGTATGAAAAATTAATTGACGAGGCGTTCGCCGAATCAATTCGGTAGCCGAGCAATTCTAAGCATTTAATGAATATTATATTTTATTTAATTTCCGAAGTGCCAGTCATTGAAAAATATCATCAACACATTAAATTAGTGTAGCGGTGTTTAGACGACGTCACATCGACGATCATGTTGCTTGGTTACCAGTGCGGCTAAATAAACAATCAGAAGGCTTTGGACAATATTTGTAGTGCAAATAGAATTTAAAGTTCGTTTAAAGTGGAATTTAAATACGTTCATAGTGGAATATAGTGAAACCGTGAATTGAAATTCAAGTAAGAAAGTAAGGGGAAGAAACAAGTGTCGGAAATTGTTTGCTACTACGAAAGATGTAAGTGGTAAAAAGGAAGTTTCTATTTGGTTTATACACTCCTTTCAATTACGCATTATTATTATTATTATTATTATTGGTATTGATATTATTGTTGTTATTATGTTTATTGTTATTATTATTGTTGTTGAAGTGGGAAAGCTTTTTGCTAGAAATCCTCAATATAATTTCAATAAATAAAGCTCTAATAGATTCTACAGAATCTGCTTCGTAAGAACAATACAGGAACTATACAATATATGAAATCTGAATATGGATAATTTCTTTATCATTTTAATTCGCATGAAAACATTTTAATAAATCGTTGCTTAGCTGCCGCGTTTCAAAGGAACTGATTGATTGTTAAGAAATAAAATTAATTTTGCTTCAGATGGCACAGACTTTTTCTTACCAGTTAGTATTGTAATCTCTTTAGTGTGAGCTAGCTTTTCGGTTTAGTCCTGCCTTCTTCCCAGCTGCAATCAATTGTCGCTTAAAAAAACATTTTTCACGTCTTCACAATTTTCGACGGCGCGTAATCGTAGAACGGAAACAGCTTTACAGTAATTATAGAAGATTAAAACCTAGTCATGTACGCAAAGTTTTGTAGACAAACTTGGAACTGTTTTAAGGAAATGTCGTTTCAGCATTTCTGAAAATGCAAAGTTTTGAGCACTTTCACAGAAAATGTTTGAGTTTTCCAGAAATTTATTTGCAATGCGTTTGAAGCACTTGTACTCGCAAATTCAATAAGGAGAACAAATTACCGCTAATGTAAATATTATTGATGTGAGGTGATGTCGGAAAATATGTTTCTGTAATTTTTGAAAAAAGCTAATACAGCAAAATTGCCTTATATTAACCTTTAAAGTGATTTTAGCGCTATCATACAAAACGATTGTAGAAAAGTTGCAGCATTTTTTTGAGAAAATCCCGATATTTTTAATATTTTAAAAAAAAACTTCTAAAGAAAAAGTTCATTCTTTATTATTGTAGTTTGGGAAAAACGTCGAAAAAATTCAAACTTTTATAATTTTTTAAATTTCTGTGATATTAGTGAAAATTGGACCTATGCCATCTTTATAAGTGAACCACGCTGTATTTTACGAGAAATTTAAGTTAAAAAATTGGAACAATTTTTGAGAAAATTTGAGAATCTCTTGAAGGTTTTATGTAAAGGTTTCATAAGTGAACTGGGGGAATATTCGTTTTGGAAAAATTCTTACAAATATTTTAGGTGCTAATGTTAATTTTTTTAAAAAAAAATATATATCTCGTCAATAATATTACTGATAATTTGTATAAATTTTTGCATGCGTGGGCATATGTGTTTCGAATGATGTCTGATAACGTTTCTCGAAAACTTCGAACTTTTCTATGGAAATTAGCGCAAAATTCCGCAGTTTCAGAAAAGCTCGAACTATATGTCCTCAAAAACACCTCCAATTTTTTCATTTACACATTTTGTACCTAAGAACTAAACGCTCTGAATGAGATGGCATAAATCCTAAAAAAGATGGCTTTTTGTTTTTAAAAAATTACACGAATGTAATTTTTTTTAAACTGTCATGTTAATAATATTTATATTTTGAACATAATTTATACATTAGATGTGATTCGAATGATTTATAATGAAGTTTCTCTAAATCTCAAATGTTTTCTTTGAAAATTTGCTCAGGATTGTGCATTTTAAGAAACGTTCAAACGACATTTTCTCATACAGAGCTCTAAGTTTTGAACAAAAATTGTATACAAAACTAGGTTTTGCTTTTCTATAACATTCTTATAGACATACTTCAGTTCTGTCATTATGGAGCCGAAACCTTGAGAAAAATGTGAGAAAGTGACGTTTATGAGGCAATAGACGGCAGCTGGGAAGAGGTTTGGATAAAACCGAAAATTAAGCCTACACTAAAGAGCATAGAAAACTTGAATAATTTTAATAACGGATAATAACGAAATTTTCCGATGAAGCTTGTAATTTAAGAAAGCACCTCGTATTTGCTACTCGCCTAAATGAGAATGCCCAAGGAAGACAGAGGGGGAAAACGATGAGCTAGCCCAGAGTCAATGGAATAGAAAACTGACGAGTTTGGAACATTCCGTCCCAACGTCTAGCCTCGTAGTTTTCTTTTGAGACAATCATTGCTCATATTTTTCCAGAAGAATGTTATCATTTAAAAAAAAAACGCTCTGTGATATTTACTACGTGACTGCGTGAGTGCAAAATTCGTGGGTCAGGCGAAGACTTTCTTTTGGGGGGGAGTCGCACGACGGAGGGAAGAGCGTTCGATAGCGCGAGTTGGGCCAATGCAACTTGGTTGCCCTCGCGAAGTTGCCACCGAGCGTCGCTCGCATGATGGATGGACGCGCCTCCGCCGCCAACGCCACCTCGACCGACGCCCCTCTGCGCATCCCGCGTCCCCTAAGAGCCGCATCGCCACCCGCCCACGCGTCGCGACGCCTGCTTGCGCAACTTGCCTGCGTTGCTCCGCCTGCGACCCCTCCACCTGCGGCCCCGTCTGCTACCACGGCTACGATCCCGCCTGCGACCCCGCCTGCGACCCGCCTGCGACCCCGCCTGCGACCCCGCCTGCGACCCCGCCTGCGACCCCGCCTGCGACCCCGTCTGCTAACCCAGCTGCGACCCAGCCTACGGCCTTGTCTGCGATTTCGCTTGCGACCACGCCTGCGACTCCACCTGCGACCTCTCCCAAAGCCATTTCTCTTGACCTGAGTGACTTCCTCCCTGAGACGCCCCCTCTGACTCAACGTAGGTCGCAGCCGAATTTCCGGACTCGTGAGAAGCGAGCTCACCTTGGGTCGCTCCGCGAGCCACTGACTTACAAATCGGTGAAACTCTAAATGCTAAACTCTCGGCTAAATTCTAAACTTTGCCTTTCATAAAATGTCCCAGCGAGAGAAAATGTTTATGACTGTGCGATGAACATGCCCTCTCTTCTAAAATGCAATCCACTGCTGTAATTAACCTACAAAACATCCCTTCTTGCTACACACCATGTTAGAGGAAGGAATTTACCACATGATGGAACAAGATTTATGCACGTCATATATCTTTATCAGCTAATATGAGTTTTTCCATTGTGTTTTGTCGCAGTTTACGTAAGTACGTACTAAAGCGGGAAAGTAAGAAATACAGATCTTGTGAGATACATTCGCCAATCGACAAGCTCGTGGTGTGGATATCCGCAATTACTGAAATTACAATTCTCCTGCTTGCGTTCAAGATTTGTCCACTTTGCCGATTTGAGTAACGAATCGTGATTATCATGTCTCGCTGACGTTTGCACTTTGCCGCTCGTGAAAAGCAAGGTTTCTTAAAAGGTTCATATGGCATATTTTTAAATTTTATTAAAAATAAACTTTTCTATGGTGTACACACATTTCGAGCTTCCCTGTTTTTCATTCGCAGAAAGCATAAAAGCAGTATGAAAAGAACGGTTAACCTGCGAGGTCATAGCCTCGGCACCATTTCGACCCATCAGCCGTTGGCTTTGCTGTTGCTGCCACTTCCACAAACACCCTCTCCACCAGTCTTATCAACGCTGTCACCGCTACTATCGACGTTGTCATCGCCAGCAACTCATCATTGCTACTATTGCCATTCCCACATCGTTTGCATTCCGTCTCTTATCACTTCTCAATCATGAAGACAGCCACTATCACCACCACCATCACGTAATGTCTTCCGACCCTACGAACCGCACGACTTCCTCTGTCATTGCGATCGCCTACATAACTCTCCGGCGATATCTTTGTGAGTCTCGTCCGAAACACCTACTCTCTACATTTCTCCGAACAGGCGTCGCGACTTCGATATTTTCTCTCCGTCGTGTGTTGCCCGCGCGCACTAAATTTCGCTCCGCGTTCATATGACGCGGGGTACTGGCCTGGAGGAGGGCTTGCGAGGGTGGGCTGTCACCTAGATCTGCCGGGGGCGTGTTGCAAGAAGCGTGCACTCATCTTTACAGTCAATTTAACTACTACCATTGTTGCCTATGCCATCACTGATACCGACTGCCATAGTCACTGTCATCGAAATCGTCAACCCTCGTGCTGGTTTTTTATAGTTAACGTACCGTCACCTCCAAAGCCGTTACTATCGCCGCTGCAGTAAATGTTTTCGCTACCAAACCCTTGATTTCCTCTGCCATTGACACAGTCTGCATAACTTCCAACATCACACCTATGATTGATTGAATGATAAGTGATTCCGAGCGCGTTAGCTGCTAAGGTCATTACCGTAAGTGTAGTGTATGTTTTACCGCCGGAGGCCAATTTCTCCGGCTAGATGAGGAGATCCGGAGCCGAACTACCCGTCGGCTTGCGGGCTTTTCCCATCCAGATATCTCCCGCCAGCGGGACACCTCCGTCGAGACAAGCTCTAAGCTTCCGTCTGGTCTCCTGGTATGTGTGGTAGTGCAGGTTACGCAAGTGAGTGTGTAAATAAGGGGTGAGATTAAGGAAGAGGAAGGAAATATTGCGCGCGATCCGTGGCCCGTTTGTTAAGGTACTGCTCCGGCATTCACCTTGTGTTGATCGAAGAAACCACAAAACCTAAGGGCCTGAACAGCCCGTCGCTAGAATTATCAGGGGCTGAACTCGACCTAGCAGCACCCTCTTGTGGTATCTCTCTGCCAGCGTCACCCTCCCCGCTCACACAGCCTCTCTTCGCCCGCCATCCGCAGCAGGCGCGGCGTCCCCGTGTCCTTGCAGTGGTGCGTTTCCGCGAGGGCGCCCGCCGGAGCGCGCCGGCCTGGAGCAGGGCGACACGCCCGGCGCGCTTCGCAACTTGTGGAGGGAGATCGGGAGCAGCCAGGGGCCGCTATGTGCGAAATGCAATATCGGAAGGAGACACTGCGAGGGCGTCGTTGCTTTCCTTTTGGATACCCACGCTAGTATGTCTCTAGTGCACCTTCTCTCGACTTGCTGTTTGAAGTGATGTTCGGGCGAAGTAAGGAACTTCCACCAAGGTTCTATAGAGAAGGTTATTTTTTTCTTAAAATATACGTTTCAGTCATACTACTATGTTCACATGGATTAAACAAATAAGCTTGACAAGTATATATTTCGTATGTGTCAATAGTGCGCGATACACATGTGAAATTAAAACAAGCTTATTGCCCAGACATCAGTAATTTTAATTTGGTAACAAGTCTCTGGGATAAAAATTCTTTTCTAATATGCAATATTACTTAATTAATGTGATTATTAAGATAATCAGAAAAATAATATGTTTTGATGGTTGAGGTATTCCGTTTTTTTTCAACAGACATGCAGAGACTTATTTAGCACATCAAGCTTATCACTGGAGTTTTCTTATTAAAATAATATGCGATGAACTGTACTTTTGCTCCTATACGTGATGCCGTGACCTGGGTGAACAACTCCTACCTAAATGGGTCTTTGGAAGTTTTAAAAGACGTAAAGCGTTCGTTTAATTGCTTCAAAGGCGAATTAAGTAGCACTATTTTAGCTGAGTTTTTGTAGAATATTTTTGTCGAATTCAAGAAAAGATGAGTTGCGAAGGGAGACAAGGCGCCTACATTGTGAAATGTTTTTGCCTGCCCAGATTAATATGTTATGACTTGTTTTACGATGACTTACAATGTTCACTTTGCTCCCGCTATTTAAGAGGCAACGAACCACCCATTATGCCTCATACTCGTGACCTGATGAAAGATATCCATGCGCTGTAATTAAAGCATTTTGACAGTGAGAATTTTGCAGATGGAGATAAAGGAATACTTTTTTGCTTTATAGTTGTAACATAGACAATGTAATTTTATTACAAGAGTTTTTGCAACTGTTATACGACTGTTACAAAAAATACTAGAAACTAAGTTTGTGTTAACATACAATGTAGGCTTTCACGGCGTGTTTCCACATCAAAATCGGTTATTTCCTGGCTTGAAGGCCGTGGTCCAATGGAGACTTGTCCATACGTTTCGCCTGCAACTGTGGCAGGCATCATCAGTGGCGTTGCTGGCGGGGGCGAAGTGTCCTTGTTGGTAGCGCCGCGTTCACTGACGCTCCCGCGACTCTGGGGCGTGTATTCATAGTGAAAGGCGAGGTTCGCGCGCTGGCGTCTGATTGAGTCGCGCCGCCTGTTCTCGCGTCTGATTGGGCCCCGTCAGCGGTACTGATAAAATCTATTCCAATTCTCGCACCTCCGTTTCCATTCTCTCGCCTCCATTCCCATTCTCTGTAACACTATTTTTATTATTCGTCCCATATCGTTGTAAAACCAGTCCGTGATGACTTGTTTCATTCTAACGTTTTGCACGAAATCATCTCGCACATTGTTAACCGATGCGTCCGCCCATCGTGCGTGGACGGGACGAGGAAGGGGGAGGTGAAGAGGGAGGGAGGGGGGCGGGTGGGGAATCCGGGCGAGCAGCGCCAACGAAAACACGCCGCAGCGCCCAGTCGCGTATAAAATTTCCCCGCCGGGCGGCCCCGGCGGGGCCTCTCCTCCGCTTGCGCGCCTCCGAACACACGCCCTCCCCGCCCGCCGCGCCCGCGCCATGCTTCTGCGTCTCTTCAGTGGGGTTTTTGCAGTCGAGGGGCGCCTCGGGCTTTCCTCGATGGAGAAGCGGGAAGAGGGCGATGGAGGAGGCGAGGGAATTGGAATGGAGGCGAGGGAATTGGAATGGAGGCGAGGGAATTTTAAGAGATTTTAATTAGACTAATTGATCTAAAACTTATTACTAATGATACATATTTGTAATAATGTTTAAAAAATATTTTTATTTTTTCATATATTCTTGAATAAAAAAGAATGTTATATACCCGTAAGAGAAGCATTTCATTATTTAGCTCATAACTCCTGAAAGGGGGCGCTGTTAGCGGACCATAAATGATATCCATTTCAATAGCTTCAACTATCATTTCTAATCACAAGTACATAAAGCATACATGAAGCTGCTTCCCCGATCACTTGTAATTCTAAACTGAGATATTTTCATGTTTCCATAGAAGTGTCGGCTATTATCTCCATCCAGAAGTTCGTAAATGCCTATGAAAATAAAAATCCTCCGGAGACACAAAACATTGCTATTAACACAAAGCATGCAAGTACATTGTTATATTGGTTTAGCAGCAGGTACATTTTCCGATGATTTGTTAAGTATTGGTAAAGTTAGTGGTGAAGGCGTAGCTTGCTTATGTTTTTGTACAATTGTGAAAACAGTAGATCTGATTAAAAATGTTTCTAATTAATAAATAAATTGCCAGTCTTCAAGTTGAGTATGTGACAGAGCAATTTTTGCTCCAACACGTAAGCATGTGTATTCCATTAGTTTAATGAACATGCACATTTTCCGTGATGAAATTGAAAATGTCTATTTTTCAATATACATTGTCCTTCATGGTGATCAAGCTGTGTACTATACTGTTGAATTTTTGAAGTGTGTTTGAAGCTCATGTGTGCATGAATAAGTAAGAGGAGAGGATAGGTCAAAGGAAGAGGAAGTGTCCGTTTGTTAAGGTAGTGCTCGCCTGGTGTTGATCGGAGAAACCACAGAAAATTACCGAAGAGAGCAGCCGGCCGCTAGAAGTCTCGTCCAGACAGCGGCTGAATTCGACCTAGCTATCTAGCTAGTGTCAATAGTTCTGCCACCGTGAGGTCTCGCAGCCTAGATTCTCCCGAAAAGAGGTACTACAATGACATGATTTGATGCCCCGAGCCAGTACATTGGGGCTTGAAATCGGCAATCTGGATTAATACTAATGATTCCGATTATACTGACATATTTGCAATTTCACATCGAGATTACAGAAAACTTACTTTGTAATGACCCTTGGAACCTGTTGTGCTGAAATACGGAACAAGGAGTTAAAATGTGGTTGTTGAGGAGGGCAATGCAAGGTGAACTGGTAGGAGAGTGATTCCAGATGGTAGATGAACATGACAAAACCATTTTATTTTGATCGTGTTTTAGATACCAATCCAAATAGTATTTCGTCAAAACGTGAAACAAATTCATGCATTAGTTCAAAAATTATCTTTAAAATCAATTTGTAAACGTACGTTTAGAGAAAATTGGGATCAAAAAGAAGATGGTCGATGATAACGTATGGGATTTTATCGATGCAGAAGTTAAGGTTTTCTTTCGTAATTAGAAAACAAATGACGTTCCATACACTTGGATATAAATGAACATAGATTTTTTAAGATGTTTGAGATATGAATCTGTTGCATGTACCCTAATTGCAGATAAATGGTTAGAGCATTTGTTTGTGAATAAGAAGGTCCACGAGTCGAATGCGGTTGGAATTAAATTTATTTTTTCGTGACATGTACGGACCATTTTCAGTTATTAAGTGTATAATCTTATGTGTATTGTGCATAATCTTAATTACAATATCTTGGCAACCTTTAAACCTCAAGACAACCCCTTCTTGATCCTATTGCTAGCCATAATGTATGTCGTTACTACACATTCACTCCCTTAATTACTGTATAAAGAAGTGAAGAAAAATAATTACGTGAAATGAAAGTAAATTAATAATCATGAGAAAATGCGAACGTCGACGTACACATCAATATATCCAGAAGACAGATATAGTGATTGTGTGTGTGTGTGAGAGAGAGAGAGAGACAGAGAGAGACAGAGGCAGAGGCAGAGAAAGAGAGAGAGAAGGGGGAAGAGGGAAAAGAGAGATGACGTTGATACGAGGTTAAAATGGAGATGGGAAATGGGAATATCTGGGAAGGGCTGCTGGGCCAGTATGAAGGGATGGCGTCGAGGGGATTCGGAGGGTAACGAGGTATGAGGGGAAGCGAAGGGCTCCCAGAAGATGAGAGCCAGAGAGAATGTGGTCGTGAATGGCAACGAACGCGTCGGCGGAAAAGCGAATGGCACTGCGATCAGTTCAATTGGGGGGGGGGTGCTGAACAAATGGAATGAAAGTTTAATTAAACGAAGCTGTCTACTAAATCATCAGGCGTGGAATACCCCAAGAAATAACAGGCAACATCGGAGCCTCTGAGAATTGAATATTTATTTAGGATGTGAGTATGCAACATATAGCAGACGTTTACTTTCCTTTCAGTGAAAATTTCGTTTATGTTTTACTATATAAATAGGCCTGGGGTAATTACATCCAGGAATGTACGTTTGGATGTATGGGAAATGAGATATTCCGGTTCCGTCGAGTACTGGCGACGTCGTTAGACGAAGTAAGAGAACGAGGGCAAGAGCGCACTCCAAGTAAGTGGAATGCACTAAAGGTTTTAAAGGGATGGTTATCGTAAGAAGTAGGAAGGGTTTCCGGAGAAGTGATAACGTACTGGTATGACGCAAGAATCAGATGGATGATCATCAACGGACGAATCAGGGGAGCAATGGAAGATTCCGTGTGTAACGAAGCATGCCGTACGACAGTACGGTCTTAAGTACCAACGTCGGCGGCAGTGAACACAGTCAGGCCGAAGAGTGCAGTCGCTGCGCGGGAAGGGGTGGGAAGGAGGTCTGGATCGAGAGAGTACTTCGGTGGAGAGGGGCGTTGGAGAGGAAGCACTACATAAGGAATGCATGCCGTGGAGGATCGAAAGGAGAGATCGTAGAAGCGACGGGGAGGAAAGAAGGGGAGCGAGGATGGGGAGATGTGAGAAGTGAGGGTGCAAGCAGGAGAATCGGAGCGATTAAAGTCGGGATGGGATCGCATCCGTTGCAGAACTAGGAGTGCACTAGATTGTGGAAATCTGATCGGTTGAGTGTACGTTTGTGTCAAGGGAAGGTAGTGTGGTATTGTATGCGGGGAACTGTTGGCGAATAAGAGCTGGAGGTCAACTGGGGTGAGAGCGGTAGATATGATGGTTGATTTATTAGTGACTAAAGGACTAAGGTCACTAGTCCCGCAAGTGCAGTGCATGTTTTATGGCGTGAGGTGGCAGTGATCATTCCCTGCTGGATGTTAAGATCCGTCGCCGACTCTACCGTCTTGGAGGCTCGAAGAGGCAGTGGTGAGACACTGGGGAGACGGAGGAGGGGTGGGTTGAGGGGGAGGAATTGAATGTAAAAACGTTTGGAATGTGGAAGAAGGAGTCTCTGAGATGCAATACATAGAGA
>BOPP01000048.1:2557791-2569631 GCA_017312745.1 Gryllus bimaculatus
TGGGGTAGGTATTCGTTTTTTCAAACAGAACTGGCAACTTATTTAGCATCAAACTTATCACTGGAGTTTTCTTATTAAATATATAAGCGATGAACTGTACTTTTGCTCCTATCCGTGATCCGTGACCGTGAACAATCCTACCTAAATGGGTTTTGGAAGTTTTAAAAAGGTAAACGTTCGTTTAATTTGCTTCAAAGGCGATATAAGTAGCATTTTACTGAGTTTTTTGGGTAGAATTTTTTTTCGAATTCAAGAAAAGTATTTGCGAAGGGAGACAGGCGCCACATTGAAGATTGTTTTTGCCTGCCCCAGATTATATTGTTAGACTTGTTTTAGCGATGAATTACAATGTTCCATTTGTCCGCTATTTAAGAGGAACGAACCACCCATTATGCCTCATATCGTGACCTGATGAAAATAGTCCTGCCTGTATTAAAGCATTTTGACAGTGAGAATTTTGCAGATGGAGATAAAAGGAATTACGTTTTCTTATTAGTTGTAACATGACAAGTATTTTATTACAAAGTTTTTGAACTGTTATAGACTGTTACAAAAAATACTAGAAACGAGTTTGTGTAAACATACAATGTAGGCTTTTACGGGCGTGTCTTCCACATCAAAATCGGTTTTCCTGCCTTAAAGCGGTCCAATGGAACTTGTCCATACGTTTGCCGCAAACTGCTGGCAGGCATATCAGTGGCGTTGCTGGGCGGGCGAAGTGGTCCCTTGTTGGTAGCGCCGCGTTCACTGACGCTCGCTGACTACGGGCGTGTATTCATAGTGAAAGGCGAGTTCGCGCGCTGGGTCCTGATTGAGTCCGCCGCCTTTTCGGTTTCATTGGCCTACAGCTACTGTAAAATCTATTTCCATTCGCAACCTCCGTTTTCCATTCTCATCGCCTCCATTTCCATCTCTGTAACCTTTTTTATTATTCCCCATATCGTTTGTAACCAGTCCTGAGAACTTGTTATTCTAACGTTTTTGCACCGAAATCATCTCGCACATTGTTAACCGATGGCCGCCCATCGTGCGTGAGGGACGAGGCAAGGGGGAGTGAAAGGGGGAGGGGGCGGGTGGCGGAATCCGGCGAGCAGCGCCACGAAACACGCCCAGCGCCAGTCGCGTTAAAATTTCCCGCGGGCGCCCCCGGCGGGCCCTCTCCATCCGCCTGCGACGCTCCGACACCACGCCCCTCCCCCGCGCCGCCGCGCCCCGCCATGCTTCTGCGCTCTCTTCCGGGGGTTTTGCAGCGAGGGCGCCGCCTCAGGGCTTCCTCGATAGAAGCGGGAAGCAGGCGATGATTGCGATGCGAGGAAATTTGAATTGGCAAGCGGATTGGAAGTGAGGCGAGGAATTTTTAAGAGATTTTAATTAGAAATTGATCTTAAAACTTATTATTAATGATTCACATGTTTTAATAATTTTAAAAATATTTTTATTTTTTCAATATTCTTGAATAAAAAGAATGTTATACCCGTAAGAGGAAGCATTTCATTATTTAGCTCATTAACTCCTGAAAGGGGCGCTGTTAGCGGATCATAAATGATATCCAATTTCATAGCTTCAAACTATCATTCTACATCAACAAGCTACATAAAGCATACATGAAGCTGCTTCCCCGATCCACTTTTAATTCATAAATGAACTTATTTTCATGTTTCCATATAAGTGTTCGATTATTCTCATCCAGAAGTTGTAAAGCTATTGAAAATAAAAATGCCTCGGAAACAAAATTGCTTTACACAAAGCATGCCAATAATTGTTTATATGTTTAAGCAGCAGGTACATTTCCGATTGATTTGTTTAAGTATTGGTAAAGTTAGTGGAAGGGCGATAGCCTGTGCTTAGTGTTTGTACAAATTGTGAAAAAAAGTATATCTGATTAAAAATGTTCTAATTAATAAATAAATTGCCAGTCTGTCACAGTTTGAGTGTGACAGAGCAATTTTTGCTCAACCACGTAAGCATTGTGATTCCATTAGTTTAATGAACAGCACATTGTCCGTGATGAAATGAAAATGTCTCATTCTTCAATATTACATTGTCTTATGTGTCAAGCTGTTGTATAACTGGTTGAAATTTTGAAGTGTGTTTGAAGCTCATGTGTGATGAATAAGTATAGAGGAGAGGATAGGTCAAAGGAAGAGAAGTGTCCCGTTTGTAATGGTGGCTCGCGGTGTTTGATGGAGAACCACAGAAATTACCGAAAGAGAGCAGCCGGCGTAGAAATCTCGTCCAGACAGCGGCCTGAATTCGGACCTAGCTGTCTAAGCTATGGTCAATATCTGCCACCGTGAGCGTTCGCAGCTAGATTCCTCCGAAAAGAGATTACAAATACATGATTATTGCTGCCCGAGCCGTACATTGGGCTTGAAATCGGCAATGCTGATTTAATACTAATGATTCCGGATTATACTGACATATTTGCAAATTATCACATCGCAGATTACAGAAAACTTCTTTGTAATGACGCCTTGGAATGGTTGTCTGAATGACGAAACAGAGGTTAAAATTGATGGTTTTTGACGAGGCAATGCAAGGTGAACTGGTAGGAGAGTGATTTCCAGGATGGTAAGATGGAACATTGACAAAACCATTAATTTTGATTCGATTTTTAGATACCAACTCAAATAGTATTTCGTCAAACGGTGAAACAAATCATGCCATTAGTTCAAAAATTATACTTTAAATCAATTTGATAACTACGGATTTTAGGAGAAATTGGATCAAAAAGAAGATGTCGATGATAAGTATGGGATTTTTATCCATGCAGCAAAGTTTAAGGTTTTCTTTCTAAGTAGAAGACCAATGACGTTCCATAACCTGATATAAAATGACCAATAATTTTTTAGATGTTGGGAGATATGAATACTTTTGCTGTACCCTAATGCAGATAAATGGTTAGAGCATTTGGTTTGTGGAATAAGAGGATCCACGAGTCGAAAATGCGGTGGAATTAATTTATTTTTTCGGAGTGTACCTGACATTTCATTATTTAATGTAAATTTATGTGTATTGTGCATAATCCTTAATTACAATATTTGGCAACTTAAACTCAAGACAACCCTTCTTGATCTATTGCTAGCCATAATGTATTCTAGTTACACACATTCACTCCCTTAATCACTGTATAAAGAAGTGAGAAAAAAATAATACGTGGAAATGAAAGTAAATTACATAACTGAGAAAATGCGAACGGTCGACGTACAACAATAATCATGAGAACAGATATAGGATAGTGGTGGGTGTGTGTGAGAGGAGACAAGAGAGACAGAGGCAGAGGAGAGAAAGAGAGAGGAAGGGGGAAGATGGAAAAGAGAGATGACGTTAATTACGAGTTAAAATGGAAGGAAATGGAAATTCTGGGAAGCTTGCGTGGCCAGTATGAAGGAATGGCGGTGAGGGGATTCGGAGGATTAACGAGGTATAGGGGAAGCGAAGGCTCCCAGAAGTGAGAGACCAGCAGAATGTGGTCTGGTGGCACAGAACGCCGTCCGCGGAAAGCGATGGCACTGCATCAGTTCACATGGGGGGGGGTGCGAACAAATGGAATGGAAGTTTAATTAAACGAACTGTACAAATCATCAGGGTGGAATACCCCAAGAAATTAATAGGCAACCATTCGGAGCCTCTGAGAATGAATATTTATTAGGATGTGAAGTTATCAACATATAGAGACGTTTTACTTTCTTTCAGGAAAATTTGTTTTGTTTGTACTATATAAATAGCCATGGGGTAATTAATCCAGAATGTACGTTTGGATGGGGTATGTTAATGAGATATTCCGGCGTTCGGAGTTACATGGCGCGTCGTTAGACGAAGTAAGAGAACGAGGCAAGAGGCACTCCAAGAAGTGGAATGCACTAAAGTTTTAAAGGGATGTTATGTAAACGAATAGTAGGGAGGGTTTCCGGAGAAGTGATAACGTACTGGTATGACGCAAAATTCAGAATGATGATCATCCAACGGAAGAAAATAGGGGGACAATGGAAGATAATCCGTGTGGTAACGAAGCATGCCATGACAGTAGCGTCTAAGTACAAAACGTCGGCGGGCAGTGAACAAGTCAGCCGAAGAGTGAAAATCGCTGTGCGGAAGGGTGGAGGGAGTTGGATCGAGAGAGTATCTGGTGAGTATGGGGGTTTTGAGGAACCACTTCATACAGGAAAGCAGCTGGAGGATCGAAAGGAGAGATGTAAGAAGACGGGAGGAAAGAGGACGCGAGATTGGGAAGTGAGAAGTGAGGGTGCAAGCAGGAGAATGGAGCGATTAAATCGGATGATTCGCATCCATTGCCGGACTAGGAGTGTTACTAGATTGTGAAATCTGATCGGTTGAGTGTACGTTTGTGTCAGGAAGATTTGGTATGTTATGCGGGACTGTTGTTCGAGTAAGAGCTGGAGGTACTGGGTGAAGAGCTTTGTAGATATGAGGGTTGATTTATTAAGTGACTAAAGGACTTAAGGTCCAATCTAGTCGCGTAAGTGCAGTACATGTTTTTTTTCGCAAGAGGTTTGGCATGTGATCATTCCTGCTGGATGTTTTAAAGATCCGTGCCGACCATCCATCTGAAGGGTTGTTCCGTCTTAAAGGTTCGAAGAGGCAGTGGTGAGACACTGGGGAGACGGAGGAGGGGTGGGTTGAGGGGAAGGAATCGAATGTAAAAACGTTTGGTATGTGGAAGAAGGAGTTCTGAGATGCAATACACAGAGAGTGAGATGGTGGACAAAGCAGTGTAGCATCGCAGTTACTGACGTTGGTGTAGAAGGAAGGAGTCCAGTAGGAAGAATATGGCTAGGTAGGGGAGTTATGGAGACGAATAGTGGGGCGCAAATAGAATGCGTCATTGTAGAGATGAGGGGAAATGTTGTTGGAATGTGAATATGGAATGATACGGTAGGGGTAACTCGAGAATGCGATCCAGAGTCTGAGTCGAAGGCGGACCGGGAAGGACGGAATAGGAGAGGGGAAGGATTGATGTTGGGAACGGGAGGAGCCGGGAGCGGTGGGACGCGAATGGCAGTTTGACGGAGTGAGCGGGGGGCGTGGGCTTGGGGCAAACGGGGAGGAAGGAATGCGACGGAATGAAATCGGGAGGATCGGGCAGAGCGCGTGCGGGGCGCGGCATATTCCTCTCCGCGCGCCGCCTGCGGGGGGCGGGGCGGGGGGAGAGCGAATCGCCGCCGGTCAGCCACTGCAGGGAGGTTCAGCGGGTGGAGGGGGCCGGAGCGCCCCTTTCGGCAATCTGGCTCGGAAAGGAGGGCGAAGGGAATGCCCTCGAGGGCGCGCACCCGATAAGCGGCGCATGGCGGCTGAGCGAGTGCGCGCCTCTGATAGCATCCCGTGGACGTCATCGTTCTCCTCATATCCCGGCGGCGGGGCGACGGCGGCGGCGGTGGCGTTTTGGGCGGCGCAGCGTGGCATTGCCCAGGGGGGCGGGAGCGTGCGGCGGAGCGGCGGCGGCGGCGGAGGACGGCCGCTTGTTGTGTTTCCGCCGCCCCCGCCGCAGTCGTAATCCCAGGACTCCTGAGAGGAAGAAGGACTTTTTCCGAGGCGGAATTGTTGCCGTTACGCCCCCGGCAGGGGCGACCCCGATTATTTCTAGGCCGGCGGCGGCGGCGTGCGGTTGACGGGGGCGGAGGCTTCTTGTGGAATGCCCTGCCGCCGCCGCCGCTGCCGGCGTCTCGCTCGTTGAGCGCGGGAATGTCGGTCGAGGCCGGACGCGTTGACGGCGCGCGTGATTCCGCGCTGTTCGCCCATGCGGCGGCGGATCAGGGTGCGCGGTTGTCAGTCTCTGTGGGATTACACAGATCTGTGATTCTCAGCGTAATGTACACTCTGTCGTTATTGGTATTATGGGCTTGACTAAAACATTAGGTGTTGAGAGATCGAAAAATTCAAAGAACATTTTAATGATTGAAATGCTCATAGGCAAACGTTAGGCAGTATGTTGCCCCCTTCTGCTGAAAACCTATTAATACGTGGGTACATTTAAGTGAAAATTAATATTACTTAACGTTTTGGTGTTTACCAAGACGAAGTGGAAAAATTGGGACCTAACATAATTTAACTTCAACAGTAATTTTTATTTTAATGATGCGTAAATGTTTTATTTCAAACTGCAATATTTTATTACATTAATATATTATATAATAAAATATGTAATATGTAAACTATATTTTTAATTTTAGTATTTTAAATTATATCAACAAAATAAGAAAATATGCTTCTGCGTAACGTTTCTCTTCAACCCTATACTACTTCCTTCTTCAGAATTGTCAAGTGAGTCCGCATTAATACTCTATAATAGTTTACATTTCAGGCGATATTGCATTGTAATATTTTGAACTTTCAACCTGCATTCATTGTTAATCAAGATAACGAATCTTTAAAGGAAGACATTCACTGCATACTGACCGTAGCAGCCACGATATCTGCTTTATCTTCTCCAACAAATATTTATTTTTTTGAGTTTTCCTAAAGAAGCAGACGTGTAGACAAAACGAGAAATAGTTGCCGTTCACATCTCGTGTGTGAGCGGAGTGCTACGTTTACTTTAGAGAAGAATGTCAAGGAAATATTTCTTTTGAATAGCGTAAGATCTTTTCCTCTGAATCTCAAGTATTATGGCACTTCGTTAAATGTTTCACGGACTCTAGACAAATACACATCCGTCTCTTGGACATTATCTACCGCCGCTTTATTCGAGCACGAAATAACAAATCAAGCAATCTCTAAGCCCCGTCTCCGCGCCAGCTCGTACCCAGTCCAGTCACGCACGGAGGCGGAGCCGATGCGGAGCATTGAGGAACTCGTACGCCAAGGGGCTCAAAGAAAAGGGCGCTTTTTCTCCTCCTTTCCCTTCTCGCCTTCTTCTTCCTTCCCCGTCTCGCCCTCCTCGTTTCTTCTTCTTTTTCTCGTCTTTTCTTTATTCACGGCATTTCATATGTTCATTAATACCACGAAAATACATCTCCACTAAAATGTGACCTAATATAAACACATTAAATTTTCTCAGATTTTATAAAATGTCTCTTATGTTGTTCCGGTTTCCACTCATTCAATTCCACTAAATGTTCTCTCGAGGAATAATATATCATGCGGATAATTATTTAAATGAAATAATGTTGGCGATTTTCTTCCAAACAAATTCTGCCAGAAGGATGTTTCAAACGATTATTTAGCGCATCTAGGTTGTAGAGTGCGTCTTTTCTTTACTTTTTTATAACCGTTCTTCCTTTGTATATGTTTCTCTTCTCATCTTCATTAATGTTTGCTTTTTTTCTTATTTTCCTTTCGTACGTTAACTTTTAATTCTCGTTTCTATTGTTTTATTCTTTGCCTTTATCGTTTTCATTTTCTTTTCCATTTACTTCTGATTCTTTTTATAAATTTACTTACACTTCTCTTCCGCTTTCTCGCCTAGAAAATATTGTAATACTGCGACGAAAATCGACGATTTTTTTAAAGAAAAACTCGCATTGTCAGGCCCCGGTAACGAAAAAGTGGATACAACTTGTTCCTTTATATAGTACATTATATCCTCTTACACGTTATGTTGTCAGCATCCAGGTTTTGTGGGGTCTTCATACCGAAATCTATTAACAGCAAAACGATGTCCGACGGTCTGTACGTTCGTCCGTCTGTGGTCAACACCAGCGCTTAAGCCGTTCTAAAAATACTCTCCAAAATTAACTTTCTCCAATCAATCTGAACGAAATTCAAGTCCTGTGTGTTTGAAATGGGTATTTTGATTTGTAAGGGTACTTTACATAAAGGTTCAATATTTTCAAAATTTTGTCGAAAATGGATCAGAACTTTTTCATTTAACTTAGTCCCCGAATAGCGTGAAGAGATTTTAAAAGTATCTTATCGATCTCTTTTTCGTTGTAATCCCTGATTTTTTGTAAATTGCAAAAGTTAAAAATGTTTGCGGAATCTTCCAACAATCACAATATTATGACAGAGATTTTTTTAAATTAATTAAATCTGTTCTTTAAAAACAGATCTTGAAATACGTCATGTACAATTTTTCGAAAATATGAGTACTTTTCACGTAATTGTGCGTGAAATAGAGCCAACGATTTTCTGAGAAGTGGCTCTACATTTTTGCGAAATATTTTCTCTTTGTGTGTATTACAGGACGGGAAAAAAGTGTGCTTGTACCATTTTTAGCGAACTCTCAATTTTTAAAAAAATGCATAAAGTTAACATTACGAACGCACAATATCGAAGATAGAGATTTTTTTCTTTAATAAATGATCCAAAAACATCAGATCTTTAAAAATGATTATGTATAATTGTTTCAAAAGAACACTATATCTACGACCTAATCTTTCCATAATCCCAGAGGAAGAGATTGAAGGATTAAGGTATAGAAGTAGTAGTTGTAGTGTGTGTGTGTGTAATTGATGAGCTGGATACCCACACCCAGGACAGTGGTATGAACACCGAGTTGGGGTGGAGGGATGCCCTGAGCAAACACGATTAGGTAAAGGAACATGGCGGAGAAAGATTATGCAATGTTCAAGGAGCGCTGATGTGCTCTTGGCTGGGAGAGGTGGGCCCCGGTAGTTCTTTTAGGGTCTTTTAGGAGCAGATATTCGAGGCTAGGACAGAGCCTGGGGATCTAAGTAGTACAGGAATGTCTGTGCGCCACTAATTTTTGTCTTCAGAAAATATTTTTTATCTTTTTAGTCAGACTGAACTAGAATGTTATTTATTTTTCTTTTCACACATTCGATGTATTTCGATTATTAAAAACTGTGAGTGAAATAAAAGTTATGACCTTAGTGACAACCTAGTATTTTTTCTAAAAAGTTGCTTAACATTTTTCATTGAAAAATATGTTACAACAAAGCATTAAAATTGAAACGCATGCTTAACTTACGTTTAAAACATGTGTGACTATTTTTTATATACGTAGAGATAGTTAATAAATGCGTTTGGTCAAGGTTCTTAGTTCATATAAATAGTTTTTTATTTACAATTTTCTCTTGTAATTGTGATATTCTGCAATTTTTCGTTTTCTGACATCTGCATCATCTGATATGTATTCTATTGAAAATTATTTAGTATCTATTTCAGTCGATCAGAGGCAATAACAGTAAATTACAAATGTAAATGCCGTATCGTCAGGATGACAGAATGATTTCGTGAATTGAATGGATGAAAACCAGAACGGAATAATTGACATTTTATAAATTATGAGAAATCTGTTTATTTAAGTCAATACTACTGTAAAGCCATGGAGCTATGTTTCATAATTTAAACCACGGCATTTCATATGTTCATTCATATCACGAAAATACATCTCCACTAAAATATAACCTGATATAAACAAATTTTCTCAGAATTTATAAAATGTCTCTTATGCCGTTCCGGTTTTTACCCATTCAATTCTACTGAATGTCCTCTCGAGGAATAATATATCATGCGGATAACTATTTAAATGAAATAAATGTTGGCGATTTTCTTTCAAAGAAATTCTGCCACAAGATGTTTCAAACGATTATTTAGCGCATCTAGGTTGTGGAGTGCGTCTATTCGAGAACTGTGCGGATTGCGGACAGATGGCTTTCGGGCGTTAACGGGACCGACCCGTTTCACTGCCCTTGACTCGCCCGTGTGACATATTTCCATGGGACTCCTTTTTTTATCTTCCTCGCAGAAACGTCAATATTTCTTTCATTTCTGAATATCAACACTCCTATTTGCGCTTCCGTTCTTAAAGGGATATGTTTGTGTTGGATATGCATGTTTATCTGTACTTCGTTTTTTGAAACTATTGTATCGACGCTACGCGTTTCACTCTGGAACAACGAGTGTTTTGGTGCGGCTGTTTCGTGAAATAATGTTGTTCAATGAATTGATGAGACAAATTCAGAGGAAATTGGCTAGTGCGCCTGTGCCTCACAGAAACACAGTAAGAAATTTAGCAACGGCAGTGCGTAAAATAGATTTTTTTATTTATTGTAAGTGCAAGAGACGTTTTTTACTGGAGAAAGTACTCAAGAAATAAATGAACGGTTGAATCGTTCTAGAAAGTTTTTTTTTGAGACTGTCAGCAATTGGATGGGTGTACAAAAATGGCTAGAATAGCCAAAAAACTTTACATACCTTTTGCCAGTTTTTTTACAGTATGTTCACATGAGCAGTTGGTCACTGATAAATGTTTTAGTGATGAATTATGGTTATTATTGAGTGGTTATGTAATCAGTCAAAATAATCGCTACTGTAGAACAGAAACTGCTTATTCTCACCGAAGCGCCGTTGCCCAACAATAAAATTGGAGTGCGGAAGGCTGTTTGCGCTCGCCGAATATTTGCTCTTATCTTTTTTCCAGAGACTCTTAGATGAGAGCGGTATCTCAATGTTTTAGACACTTTATTTCAAGCTCTTAGTGACGTCGAAAAACACTACGGTTACTTTCAAGCAGATTCTGCTACTACCCAAACAGCGAGAAAATCTCTTAAATTTATTCATGAAGTATTCGCTGGTACAGTAATTACTCATGGTTTCAGGACAGTGAGATATCGTTATTTCACACCCTATGCTTATTTGTTGTGCTTTATTAAAGAGAGAGTTTTCAATTTTTGTATACGTTGTGTAGTTTGAAGAAACATATTGAGAGAAATGTCCAACATGTGCAAGAGGTTGACACACATATAATAAGTGTGAGTCAGAACATGTTTTGTCGGTTCAGAATTGCGTAGAAGTAAGAGGTGAGCATTTCCCGCATTTCCGCGGGGCTCAGGTTATCAACTGATGATACTGCAGTACCTCTGACAGGGAAGTTCTAGGGTTCCACTCTCGACGATGGCAGGATTTTTGACACTAGCCAGAGAGCTAGGCCGAGTTCAGTTGCTATCTTGTCGAGAATTCTAGCGACCGGCTACTCTGATTGGTACTTGTCCGTGGTTTCCCTGCTAACTACCAGGCAAATGCGGGAGAAGTACCTAACAAAAGGGCCACGGAACCGTTTGCGTTCTTTCCTTCCTCTTCCTTGCCACATCCTCAGTCCTCAAACCAACTGAAATATCAATTTATAAGAAATTACGTACATTGGAATAATTTCATTGGCAATCAGAATAGATCGCTTGTAATCAGTAGAAAGCAATTTTCACTTTGATTGAAATCGTATAAATTGTACAAACAATAGCATTAGTGATGTGAATGAGTTGGTACTAATATTTCACAACACTAATGTGTTTAATTCCATGCCTTCATATTTCACCTCTTTTAAATTACATTTTATTCACTTTTATATCTATTTAATTCTACCTGATGTATTTTTCATTTCCGCTTCTGCATTCTTTGTAATTGTGCGTGGCTGCGAGCCGGGGCAGCGCGGCGCCGCGCTTGCCGACAACCCGCCGCTCTGCGGCGCAAGGCGTGTTGCCTTGCCTGCGCGGCGTGAAATGTCAGGGGCTGGTATTTCCCGGCATTGTTGCTAGCGTTCCAGAACACACTCAGAGCCAGCGTCACTGCCGTTGCCCTCGCCGCCCACTAACACGCCTCCTTTGCCACTATCGCTCCTGCGGCCGCCGCCACTACTATCTTCACCATTACCGCCGCAGCCGTCTCCACTGCCGACACCTTCGCCGCCTTCTCCGCCGTCACTGCCGTTGCCAACGTCGCCAATTCTGCCACCGCTCATATCGTGTTCACCACCTCTGGCGGCACATCTGCCATTAACGACTGCACTACAATTGCCGACGCCTGCATCATCGCTGAAATCACCACGGAGACTGACACCCGTCCGCCGCCCCCGTCACCCCGCAATCACGGCCGTCACCTCCAATATCACCGCTGCCGCCCGCGTCATCGCCACCTCCTCC